>CATNWA010002353.1:0-24467 GCA_951230385.1 Staurois parvus
TTGTGGCAGTACGGTATCCTGCCACGGTGGAAATCATGATGGACATCCAGGATTCTCAAACTATACAGGTTGAGGGGCTCCAGGCAGTTCTCATAATGCAGAGGAAACTGGTTTATCAGTTTCCTCTTTGGTTTGTAAAGCCTGTTTTGGGACCTGTAGCCTGGAGATTTCTTAGAGATTTGGGAGGGATGAAATCTCCAATCCTGGGCCCATATTTTGGGAGCAGCTAGCGTGTTGATTGCACAGGTGTGTGCAGGCCTTTTAGGGGAGGCCAGGCCATGATTCTGAGCTCCACCCCGGCAGATAGGAGTCAGGAGGGCTCCACCCCGGCAGATAGGAGTCAGGAGGGCTCCACCCTGGCAGACAGGAGGTCTCTGCTGTGGAGTCAGGTGGGCTTCACCTAGTAGAGGTGGAAGCCAAAAGCAGCAAGGAGCTGTTTGAGAATAGCTGTGTGCTTAAAACAACCCTGTGAGAAGAAGTCTGTAGGAGACAGATATAGAGCGGTATAGCTGAAAGAGTCAGAAGGCTGAATTGTTTTGCTTGATGGTGGATACCCTGCGTGGGAAGCATTTTGTTATTTGAACTTTCTTTTAAATAAAATTGGGCAAAAAGGCCCTTAAGAAGTGAGTTGCTGTGTGCTTTGAAGAAGCTCTACCACTAGAAGCGAGTTCCCACAATATAGATAGTATATATATAAAAAAAAAACACAGCGAGTATATATATATATATAAATATATATATAAAAATAAAAAAAAAAAAAAATAAATAAATATATATATATATATATAAAGTTCCCATTTAAATTAAAAAATAAAAAATTCATGTTGAATTATGTGCCAGGATAACTGCAACCTTTCCAGGCTGTTTGTTTTCCATCTTGGCATTTACCGCGCACACCCGACGTTTCTAAAGATCTAAAAAAAAAAAAATGAGATCAGCTCAGCATCATCTTTTGTCATCCCCCCCTCCAAAAAAAAAGCGTCAGTGCACATATTTTGGCATTTCTCTTTTTAGCCGTCGGCTGCCATCTTGATCCTATTAAAGGAACCAAAAGGCGGAGGCGCCGCTTGTCATCGTGTCTGCCCCCCGCCGCTGTTGCGTCGTGCTGCCGTACGCGCTCATAACACGCAAAAGCCATGGGAGACAATAGCCTATAAATCACTCGCCGTGTCCTGTGGGAACAGGTTTGTTTATAAGGGAGACGTAGGAACACATAAAGAGTAAGTGAATCAAGCCCTCAGCTGGCATTTAATTGATAAGAAGTAAAGCTAATATTAGATAACAAATAAATGGTCTGTTGCACAGGCATTTAATTAAACACCAAATTAATGCAGTAATGACCTAGTAGAACTAACAGCCAGAAACACTTACTGCAAGCAAGCATCTGGAAGGCTACAACTTTTTGCCATGTAGAAATACATTATACAGAGATCTATTTATTTCTAATCAATTCCTCTTCTCTTCTTTCCTTTCTTTTTTTTTTTTTTTTTTTCTTCCGAAAGAGTCATTAAATAGTTATGAGAAAACTAGTTTGGAGCCGGTCCAAATATCTTTAATCCGCCACTTACAGCAGCATGGCAGCTCAGACGAACTTGCATCCAACTTCCATAATTGAAGATCCTTTGTGCCTACCAGACTAGAAAGTCTTTGAGATGAATATTTGTTTGGTCTAGAGAGAGAGAGAGAAAGAAAAATGGATCTATTTTGTCATCTCTTCTCAATGAGAAACTAAACTTTAAAGCTGAACTTAAAATGTTAATAAACCCACAACAGTACAATCAGTCTGTATATGCAGTAAAGCATGCTTGTTATACTCACTGTGGAACCTAGGGGTTAATCCTCTGCATTGTGTAAAAAAGGTTGGTTTGATCCTTTCTTCTCTGTTCCTCCCCCCTTTTTCAAGTGACCACCTCTTTTCTCCAGACTGAACCATAGGCATGCACATGCTCAGTTTTTGGGGTGTATTGCTACAGAGGTTTTTTTTTTTTCCTTGGGAGAGTGCATGTGATCAGCACAGAGCCAATCAGCACTGTCCAGACAGAGGTCAGGGGATTTCCATCCTCCTAGAGCAGAAAGAAAACTCCTCCTGCAAGCTTTAGCTAGTGGTGGGCTGGACACTGATAGAAGTCACAAGACTGCTATATACTGCTGATGAGAAAATGTATTTAGCAATTTATATTTACTAAAATAATTGCATTTCCATGTTGTGTGTACTGTGGGAGAGCGGATATAATGAATGCAGGGTCCGGGGAGACCAGATATAGTGAATGCAGGGTCCGCGGAGACCAGATATAGTGAATGCAGGGTCCGGTGAGACTAAATATAGTGAATGCAGGGTCCAGGGGAGAGCCAATATAGTGAATGGAGGGTCCGGGGAGAGCGAATATAGTGAATGCAGATTCCGGGGTTTAGAAACACTTTAAGAGTTGTTTTATTTATCTATTTATTTATTTTAGGTATTTATATAGCGCTGTCAATTTACGCAGCACTTTACATATATATTGTACATTCACATCAGTCCCTAACCCTCAAGGGGCGTACAATCTAAGGTCCCTAACTCACATTCATACATACACATACTAGGGCCAATTTAGTCAGGAGCCAATTCACCTACCAGCATGTCTTTGGAGTGAGGGGAGGAAAACGGAGTATCCGGAAGGTGGTGCCATGATTGGGATTACGAATCAGCAACCCCAGTACTGCCAGTTGGAAGTGCTAACCATTTAGCCACTGTGGTAAATGTGTTTTTTTTCGATATGCTGTCTTGAACTTCTAAAATAAAGACATAAAAAAATGTTTTTTTGCATCTGACTCTTGGTGATTCTACAGCTACCTGGACACCATGTCTGATACACTTGAGAGCCTTTTCCATAGAAAGTTTTTTACTAAGTAGGTCACCGAAAGTTGACCCAAGGATCTGCATGTACAAAAAGAGATGATTGTGACTTCGCTGACCTAATATAGACACATTGGGGTTTATTTACTAAAGCTGGAGAGTCCAAAATCAGACTCCCTTCTGCATAGAAACCAATCAGCTTCCAGGTTTCATTGCCAAAGCTTCATTGAACAAGCTGAGGTTAGAAGCTGATTGGTTTCTATGCAGAAGGGAGTCTGATTTTGGACTCTCCAGCTTTAGTAAATAAACCCCATTAGGTCAAAATCATTGGTCCAGATGGCCATATTTGGTCGAAGACGTTGATATTATGTCACGAGCATCAGTTTTGTGACTTACAAAACTTGCCAATAAAATGATGTGGAAATGGCTCTCAAGAGCTGGCCCATAGAATCACCAAGCATCAGATGCATCTGAACAGATATCATTCATCTCTATGGGTACTGTGTTGTGACTTAAGATAGAAGTACAGCCAATTTCTTTTGGATGTAGTTCTCTTGCGGATCACAGGAGTGCATTTTCCCCATTCTGCATTATTGTGACCCATTTTCAGCTGACAGAGGACTGAAGTCCACTGTCTGCTGATGTCACTCAGCCAGTCAAGGCTGGGGAAAGATCCCGACTTCAAAGTTTGGATACACCCCTGAGTCTGGAGCTGCACCTGGCTCAACCTATCAGTGAAATGCTGAGAGCTGAGAGTATAAATAGGGGAAAAAAGCCCTACTTCTGTTTTAATTGACCTAATATGGCCACATTAGGTCAATACCTATTATGGCCACATTTGATCAATATCGTTGACCTAATTTGGTGATATTAGGTCAATGTCATTGACCTAACTTGGTCAGAGGGCCATATTAGATCAATGCAATTGACCCAATGTAGCCATATAATGTATTACTAAGAAGCAGTCACAGCCAGCCCAATCAGCTGCATGTACACAATGCTTTTGACATCACTGAGCTAATATGGCCACATTAGGTCAATGTCATTATGACCCTGTGGCCATATTAGGTCAATGACATTGAGCCAATATGACCATATTAGGTCAATATATCGACCGAATGTGACCATATGAGGTCCTGCAGCTCATTCCTGGTCAGCAGTACTTCCTCAACCCTCCCCATCCCCTCACCCCAGAAACTGTCAGTTCCTGCCCAGTAAGCTGCACAAACACAATGCTTGTGACATCATTGACCTAATATGACCTAATATGGCTACATTAGGCAATTCTATGGGTCAGCTCTCTAGACACAATGTCTGAAACATTTGAGTCTTTTCTTCAGAATTTTAGATTAATTTTAGATTAATTTCAGAATTTTATAGGAAAGTTTTGTAGGTCAGCTAAAACTGGAGTCAGGGATGCTTGTGACATCATTTGCCTAGTATGGCTCTGTGGCCATATTAAGTCAATGACGTTGACCTAAATCTAACCAAATTAGGTCAATGATATTGACCAAATGTGGTCATATTAGGCAGCCTTTTTCAACCAGGGTGCCCAGACACCCTGGGGTGCCTGGAGGTTTCTTCAGCGGTGCCCTGGCAAAATACCTAAAAATTGCATACGAGCCAGGACGTGGATCAAGCCTGCCTTTTAGTAACAAAAAGCTACGAGTTTTCATTGTGCTCCATTACAACTTTCTAGCCACCAGTGTCCTAACAACCAACGAAGTCATCGGTTGATAAGTCGATATGTTGGGTGTCTGTACAGCATCATGGTCTGTTGCACAGGCATTTAATTAAACACCAAATTAATGCAGTAATGACCTAGTAGAACTAACAGCCAGAAAACACTTACTGCAAGCAAGCATCTAGAAGGCTACAATGTTTTGCCATGTAGAAATATATTATACAGAGATCTATTTATTTCTAATCAATTCCTCTTCTCTTCTTTCCACATAATTTTATTGGCAAGTTTTGTAGCTCACCAGAAGATGGTGGCATGGGTTCTTGTAACATAACTGACATAATATGACCACATTAGGTCAATATCATTGACCTAATATGGCTCTGTGGCCATGTTAGGTCAACGACATTGGTCTATGATGTTGCCCTAATGTGGCCATGCTTGGTCAATGATTTAGACTTAAGGTGGTCATATTAGGTCAATGAAGTCACGGGCTTCCTCTTTCATTTGTGTATGATTAGGTTGGCACCAGGGGCAGACTGACCATTTGGAATATCGGGCACTGCCCGAGGGCCCGGGGTCAGTAGGGGGCCCCATGAGATGCCCCTGGTACCTTTTTCATAGGCTTTTTTGAGTTTGGGCAAGGACACAGGGGCCCCATGATCCCCTATTGCCCGGGGCCCCATGAGTTGTCAGTCCGCCCCTGGTTGGCACTGACAGCTTCTGATTACCTTCTCACTAATACAATTCCATGTATCAAACATAGTGTCCAGAGAGCTGAGTGATGTCCATTCGTTGGATCTGACTCCTGGTGATTCTATGGGCCAACTCACCGGACACATGTCTGATATACCTGACACCTTTTCCATAGAATACTATTATTATTATTTTTTTTTTTTTCTAATAAATAGGTCACCAGGTGCCAATGCCAGCCCAGTCAGCTGCTCATACAAAAAAGGTCCAAAATCTAGTAAGCAAAATGTGGCATTTTTCCCCATTCTCACAGTTTTTTTAATAAATAATATTCATGCTGCAGAGATTATAGCCTGAGAGCATTCTGTTTTGCCCCATGGCAAATTTAAATGTTGTTTGAATGGGTGACCAGCTATGCAAATAATTTATAAATATACCCATAAGTGTTAATGAACTGAAGTAGAGAAACAAAATAGGTCTCCTGCCCCTATGTGTGGCAGAGCTGTGTATATATCAGGACTGGATGGATAAAAATACGTAAAGAAAGCTATTTTTTGTGTATTTTATGTGTTATGTACTCTGCTGAAAAAAACTATAGGAACACTTTTTAATCAGAGTATAGCATCAAGTCAATGAAACTCCTGGGATATTGATCTGGTCAGGTGAGTAGCAGAGGGGGTTGTTAATTAGTTTCAGCTGCTTTGGTGTTAATTAAATTAACAACAGGTGCACTAGATGGGCAAGAATGAGGCAACCCCCAAAACTGGAATGGTTTTACAGGTGGAGGCCACTGATATTTTTTTCCTTACTCATCTTTTCTGACTGTTTTTCGCTAGTTTTGCATTTGGCTAGGGTCAGTGTCACTACTGGTAGCATGAGGCCATACCTGGACCCTACAGAGGTTGCGCAGGCAGTCCAACTCCTACAGGATGGCACATCAATACATGCCATTGCCAGAAGATTTGCTGTGTCTCCCAGCACAGTCTCAAGAGCATGGAGGAGATTCCAGGAGACAAGACAGGGCCGTAGAAAGGACCTTAACCCATCAGCAGGACCGGCATCTACTCCTTTGTGAAAGGAGGAACAGGATGAGCACTGCCAGAGCCAAAATGACCTCCAGCAGGCCACTAGTGTGAATTTTTCTGACCAAACAATCAGAAACAGATTTCATGAGGGTGGCCCGAGGACCTGACGTCGTCTAGTGGGCCCTGTGCTCACTGCCCGGCACCATAGAGCTCAATTGGCATTTGCCATTGAACACCAGAATTGTCAGGTCCACCACTGGCACCCTGTGCTTTTCACAGATGAGAGCAGGTTCACCCTGAGCCCATGTGACAGACTTGAAAGGGTCTGGAGAAGCCGTGGAGAACGTTATGCTGCCTGTAACATCGTTCAGCAGAAACGTTTTGGTGGTGGGTCAGTGATGGTCTGGGGAGGCATATCCATGGAGAGACGCACAGACCTCTACAGGCTAAACAATTGTATCCATTAAGTATCAGGATGAAATCCTTGGACCCATTGTCAGATCCTACACTGGTGCAGTGGGTCCTGGGTTCCTCCTGGTGGACAACAATGCCTCATGTGGCGAGAGTATGCAGGCAGTTCCTGGAGGATGAAGGAATTGATACTATCGAATGGCCCCCATGCTCACCTGACCTAAATCCAATAGAACCCCTCTGGGATATCATGTTTCGGTCCATCTGACACCACCAGGTTGCACCTCAGACTGTCCAGGAGCTCAGTGATGCCCTTATTCAGATCTGGGAGGAAATACCCCAGGACACCATCCGTCGTCTCATTAGGAGCATGTCCCAACGTTGCCAGACATGCATACAAGCACGTAGGGGCCATACAAACTACTGAGGACCATTTTGAGTTGCTTCACTGAAATTTCAACAAAATGGACTCGCTTACTGCATCATTTTTTCACTTTGATTTTCAGGGTGTCTTTGAATTCAGTCCTCTGTAGGCTGATAATTTTCATTTCCATCAAACGATGGGGCATCTTTATGTTCCTAACGCATTACCCCGTCCATATCAGTATATATATCCAGCAGGAGATTTCTCCCCATTGAGATCTGATGTGTCCACAGGGGCGGACTGACCATTTGGAAACTCGGGCACTGCCCGAGGGCCCGGGGTCAGTAGGGGGCCCCATGAGATGCCCTTGATACCTTTTTCATAGGCTTTTTTGAGTTTGGGCAAGGACACAGGGGCCCCATGATCCCCTATTGCCCAGGGGCCCCATGAGTTGTCAGTCCGCCCCTGTGTGTCCATTTAGCTTTTTTGAGCAGTGTATACTGCTTGCCTGGAGTTCATCTTTAACATTGCAGATTGCTACCTCTAGACCTCACCTCCACCTTGGGTGGGCAACAGGCCATTCTGAATTTTACATATGATCCCGAATCTGTGAAATGGTGTAAAGAAAAAAAACTTTGTTGCAAGCTATGTCTTATCATTATAACATAAAGTATTCCATGCACTGATAAATCTAATCTAATTAACTATGTTTTGCAGACTTTCTTTTCACCCATAAATGCTGAAATAAAGAAAGCACAACAGAAGCCCTAAACTACAATACATACTTGAAAAGTAAACTTATTGTTTTGTGGCTTGCAATCAGCACACATTTCACGTTTTATAGCTTAGCATACATCACTGGGACACTACACCACGCTGTGCCTTAAAAGCAATAGACTGTCTAATTTGCTTGCGAGAGAAGCATACGATTTGATTACAATATGTTATCAATACATCAGACAACGGGGCTCCGCTTTATTCTTAAACATTTATGGGATGAGCGCAACAGTTGCCCGCTACTGAGGAAATAGGCTACGGGCCATGTGGCATTCTCAACGTCCTTGTGATTTAGAAAAGTCAGTGTAACATGATAGAGCCATTGTAAAAATATACAGTATGTCATAAAGTCTGGGGGAAAAAAACAGACCAGGCCTTGCATAAAAATGTCATTGGGGTGTAGAACATGGCTAATTAGATTTTTCTTTGCTCATTGCCCGTAAAGCGGAAGTTTAGGTATGGCAATTTTTATATAGTTATATTGGTCCAGTTGGGACTAATGGAAATACAGTTGCAAGAAAAAGTATGTGAACCCCTTGGGATTATGTGGAGTTTTGCATGAATTGGGCATAAAATGTGCTCTGAAAATCATCTAAGTCACAATAATAGAAGAACACAGTCTGCTGAACATAATACTACACAAACATTAGATGTTGCCATGGTTTAATTGCACATAATATGTAAACATTCACAGTGCAGGGAGGAGAAAGTATGTGATCCTTTGGAGTTAATAACTGGTTGACCCTCCTTTGGCAGCAATAACCTCAACCAAACGTTTCCTGTAGTTGCAGATCAGACCTGCACAATGATCTGGAGTCATTTTGGACCACTCCTCTTCACAAAACTGTTTCAGTGTAGCAATATTCTTGGGATGTCTGGTGTGAATCGCTCTCTTAAGGTCATGCCACAGCATTTCAATCGGGTTGAGGTCAGGACTCTGACTGGGCCACTCCTGAAGGCGTATTCTGTGCTGTTGCAGCCATTGTTTTGTTGAATTACTTGTATGCTTTCGGTCATTGTCCTGTTGCATCACCCATCCTCTGCGGAGCTTCAGTTGGCGGACAGATGGTCGTACGTTTTCCTGCAAAATGTCTTGATAAACTCTGGAATTCATTTTCCCATCAATGACAACAATCCGTCCAGGCCCTGAGGCAGCAAAGCAGCCCCAAACCATGATGCTCCCTCCGCCATGTTTTACAGTGGGGATGAGGTTTTGATGTTGGTGTGCTGTGCCTTTTTTTCTCCACACATAGTGTTGTGTGTTCTTCCCAAACAACTCAATCTTGGTTTCATCTGTCCACAGTATATTTTGCCAGTAGTGCTGTGGAACATCCAGGTGCTCTTTTGCAAACTTCAAACGTGCTGCAATATTCTTTTTGGACAGCAATGGCTTCCTCCGTGGTGTCCTCCCATGTACTCCATTCTTGTTTAATGTTTTCCTTATTGTAGATGTGTCAACAAAAATGTTAGCATGTGCCAGAGATTTCTGTAGGTCTTTAGCTGACACTCTGGGATTCTTCTTTACCTCATTCAGCATTCTGCGCTGTGCTCTTGCAGTCATTTTTACAGGACGACCTCGCCTAGGGAGAGTAGCAACAGTGCTAAACTTTCTCCATTTGTAGACAGTCTGTCTTACCGTGGACACATGAACATCAAGGCTTTTGGAGATACTTTTGTAACCCTTTCCAGCTTCATGCAAGTCACAAATTCTTGATCGTAGGTCTTCTGAGAGCTCTTTTCTTTGAGGCATGGTTCACATCAGCCAGTGCTTCTTGAAACCAGTAAACCCAAAACAGGTGTGTGTTTTTTAAGGGCAGGACAGCTGTCAGCAACACATCCAATATCATTACACTGATTGGAGTCAAGGCTGGCTCACTCCTGGCTCCAATTAGCTCTGGGAGAAGTCATTACGCTAGGGCCTCACATACTTTTTCCTCCCTGCACTGTGAATGTTTACATGTTATGTGCAATTAAACGATGGCAACATCTAATGTTTGTGTAGTATTATGTTCAGCAGACTGTGTTCTTCTATTGTTGTGACTTAGATGATGTTCAGAGCACATTTTATGCCCAATTCATGCAAAACTCCACATAATCCCAAGGGGTTCACATACTTTTTTCTTGCAACTGTATGTATATGCCATACCTGTGGGATCCCCATGGCCACAGCCACTGGAATGGTGGAAGCAGTCGGGTGGCTCTGAGGAAGTGGTTGAGACCTCAAAACGCGGTAGCCTGTTCAGGGTTCCATTTTTTTGGACTTATATGCAATGTGGACTGGATACCTCTGTTTAGTGTGATGTGCCTTTGTCCTGTTTGCCTATTGTGAGTACGATACTTACTTTTTATCCTTCCAATACATTTTTTATGATAATGCACTAGGCCGGTGCGCCCTTTGTTGGTTTTTCTTTGTATCCAGTGACATTGGACTACCCCGGTCTGATGAGGGCAGCAAGGAGTGCATTTTCCAGGATATCTGTGATGTTACCATAACCCTAGCTGAGTCCATCCCAAAGTGCAGGAGTACAGAGTTTGCTGTGTTTTGGCTGTGCTGCTTCCACAGCACCGATGCTCCCCCATGCAACCATACTCCCGCCATGAATCTGGGCCCGCTTGGCCTGCGGGCCTGGGGAACACCATGGCAGGTGCCGGTGGGTGGCGTCACTCCCGGGTCACCCCTGTCATTTTCTTGGCAAACACAGCCGAGAAACAATGTATTGCAATATGCTCTGCATTACAATACATCCAGTGGAGCCCAGAGGAGTCTCAATAAAGAGAACCTGTCACCTAAAAAGCATCACATAGTAGTGGCTTTGTGATGGAAAAAAAAAAAAGTAAAATTTTTTTTTTTCAATTGCAAAAAAATAAAGTTACAACCAAGCACATGACCCCCCTCAATAATTCTAGCACATCACCTACGTAATGGGAAAAAAAAGTTAAGTAAAAATTTTATATTTTTAATTGCAAAAAATAAAGTTACACCCAAGCACATGAACTCCCCAATAATTGTAGCACATCACCTACATGATGGAAAAAAAAAGTTAAGTAAACATTTTATATTTTAATTGCAAAAAAATAACGTTACACCCAAGCACATACCCCCCCCCCCCCAATCCCCAAATAATTATAGCACAAGACCTCCTCCATAACGCTACACTGATGACCTATAGGGGCTTTTGAAGTGTTGCCTATAGAAAATATAGGGAACTAAAGTTGGTTGCCCTTTCATGAGCGCACACAAATATAAGGTTTGACATGTTGGGTATCTAAAGTATAACTGGATACTACATTTATACAGTGGGTATAGAAAAGAATCACACCCCTTAAAAAACATATTTTGTTGCTTTTGCAGTCTGAAGTGAAGACAGGCACATTTTTTGTTTTATCCAGCTGTATTTACTCAGCGCAACTTATAACATCCAAGTGAAAGATATTACATATATACAGTATATATATATATTGTGACAGTGTGGTGATCTGTCACCCTGGATTCTCAACAAGGCAGGTTGAGGGGCTCCAGGGTAAGTGTTTGATACGGAGGAAAGTGGCTTTTCACTTTCCTCCTTTGTTTGTAAGGTCTGTTTTGGGAGCTGGAGCATGGAGATTTCGAAGCGATCTGGGAGGGATGAAATCTCCAATCCTGGGACCAGGTTTTGGGAATGGCCAGGAGACTGATTGCACAGGTGTGTGCAGGCCTTTTCAGAGAGTCAGGATCAGAGTTCTGGGCTCCACCCCGGCAGATAGGAGTCAGGAGGGCTCCACTTGGAAGACAGGAGGTCACTGCCTGGAAGTCAGGTGGGCTTCACCTAGGAGAGGTGGAAGCCAAAAGCAGCAAGGGGCTGCTAGAGACTAGCTGTGTGCTAGAGGCCAGCGGTGTGCAAGTGCCATATTTTGGGAAGAAGTCTGCAGGAGACAGACAGCAAGCTGAGTATAAGCCAGGAGGCTGAACCGTTGTTTTGTGGATGATCGATACCCCTGTGTGGGAAACTTCTGTTTGAACTTTCATTTAAATAAAAGTGGGCTAAAAAGGCCCTTAAAAAGAAAGCGAGTAGCTGTTTGCGTTTAAAAGCTCTACCACGTTGAAGCGAGTTCCCACAATATATAGAGAGCTATTCACACCTGAGGTCATCACAGAGGACAAGGGGGCGCTCTTTATGTCTGGAGGAAAAGAAATTTAATCTCCAAACATGGAAAGGTTTCTTCACAGTAAGAGGTGTGAAAATGTGGAATAGACTCCCTCAAGAGTTGGTTGTGGCCAGCTCAGTGGATTGCTGTAGGAAAGTCCTGGATTCTTTCTTGGATACACAGAATATAACTGGATATAACATTTATAGGTAAAGTTGATCCAGGGAATATCCGATTGCCTCTCGGGGGATCAGGAAGGAATTTTTTCCCCTGCAGGAGCAAATTAGATCATGCTTTGCTGGGTTTTTTTTGCCTTCCTCTGGATCAACTGTGTGTGTAGGATTATAATGTTTTTATTTTTCTATGGTTGAACTGGATGAACTTTTGTCTTTTTTCAGCCAGACTAACTATGTAACTATATATATTTGACTCAATGCTATACCCTGTTCAAAAAGCATTTTTTTGAGCAGTGCAACCTCGTCTTTTACATTTTACCAAAAAATGTGGGTAACTTATTGCGTTTGTTTGGCCTACAATTCACTTTAGTGTGTTTTTTACTGAAATGTTTGCGTTTCCCAGACCTTTGCGGTGATATCGTGTGACATAAAAAATTTAATGTACCGCTATTTTATTCTCTAGGGTGTGTGCTTTCAGAAAATATACAATATATTGGGGGTTTTCTGTAATCTTTAGGCCTACAATGATTTTTTTAAACGTGTGTGCAAAATAAATGCAAAAATGGCTCTGGCAGCGAAAGGCAGGGCCGTCTTAATAGCATCATGGGCCCCATGGCAAAGTAATGTACTGGGGCCCCTACCAGCCTGCCCTAATTTACACACAGACTCTTAAGAATTAAAATATAAATAACTGATAGGATTAAACATATATGTATTAGTACTTTCAATAAAATTGACTTTAAACAATAAGAAGACATGCCATAAATCAAAAGACTAATCAAAACAAAGGGCACAGTACGAGGGGGGAAGGGGGAGGCAGAAGCACAATACAGGGGGGAAGATAGAAGGGCTCAGTACGAGGGGGGGAGGGGGAGGCAGAAGAGCACAATACAGGGGGGAAGATAGAAGGGCTCAGTACGAGGGGGGGGAGGGGGAGGCAGAAGAGCACAATACAGGAGGGGAGATAGAAGGGCTCAGTACGAGGGGGGAAGGGGGAGGCAGAAGAGCACAATACAGGGGGGAAGATAGAAGGGCTCAGTACAAGGGGGGAAGGGGGAGGCAGAAGGGCACAATACAGGAGGGGAGATAGAAGGGCTCAGTACGAGGGGGGGAGGGGGAGGCAGAAGAGCACAATACAGGGGGGAAGATAGAAGGGCTCAGTACGAGGGGGGGAAGGGGGAGGCAGAAGGCCACAATACAGGGGGGAAGATAGAAGGGCTCAGTACGAGGGGGGAAGGGGGAAGCAGAAGGGCACAATACAGGAGGGGAGATAGAAGGGTTCAGTACGAGGGGGGAAGGGGGAAGCAGAAGGGCACAATACAGGGGGAAGATAGAAGGGTTCAGTACGAGGGGGGAAAGGGGAAGCAGAAGAGCACAATACAGGGGGGAAGATAGAAGGGCTCGGTACGAGGGGGGAAGGGGGAGGCAGAAGAGCACAATACAGGAGGGGAGATAGAAGGGCTCGGTACGAGGGGGGAAGGGGGAGGCAGAAGGGCACAATACAAGGGGGGAAGATAGAAGGGCTCAGTACGAGGGAGGCAGAAGGGCACAATACAGGGGGGAAGACAGAATGGCTTAGTATGAGGAGGGAAGGGGGAGGCAGAAGGGCATATTACAGGGGGGAAGACAGAAGGGCTTAGTACGAGGGGGGAAGGGGGAGGCAGAAGGGCACAATACAGGGGGAAGACAGAAGGGCTTAGTACGGGGGGGGAGGGCATCAGGAGGGCTCAGCAGAGGCGTCCCGATGGTTGGTGTCACCTGGTGCGGTAACACGTGGTGTCACCCCTCCAGAGAGGAAGGAGCAGTGCCGATGTAGCGGTAAAATGAGTATCCCTTGAAGATATGAATATCAAAAATCGGTAAACCCACAACATTTCTCAACAAAGTGAAATAAATAAAATAAAATTAAATAAATCCCCTAGGCGCACATAAAGTCACACTTTCCCCCCAGAAGCTATGTATCCCCTGAAGCAAATTCGTATGTGCAGGTTTCAGGGCGAAGAAGCCGATCTCCGACTTTAGCACAGAGCCGGCGATCACCTTCTTCGGCCTGAAACCGGCACATGCGCAGTTGCTTCAGTCGATACTCATTTTACCGCTACACTGGGGTGGGGGCAGCTGCCACTGTGCAGGCATCCTGCTCCTGCACCCTCTGTGATGGTGTCACCCGGTGCGGCCTGCACCCCCCTAGGGACGCCACTGCGACACAGTACAGGTTCCGGGAGGCTGCCTGGGGCATCCCAGGACAGCTTAGTAAAAAGTGTGACTGTCTCAACAAATCTAGGACAGTTGGCAAATATGATGTCATTCCAGATTACCATGGGGCCCCCGTGCACTTGGGGCCCTTGGGCAGTGCCTAGGGGTGCCCATGCATTAAGACTGCCCTGGCGAAAGGGTTAAATTCTTCCCACCATATGAGATTTCCAGAAAACACAAGGCTTTGCTGTTTAAGCAATCAATGCTGTGAGATTCTCAGTGAGGACGTACAACACAACATACTGTACATGTGAAAACATCAACACATAATACAAAGTCAGCAAAATCTGGAAAAAAGAAAAAAAAATCAATACTGCACTTATATCTTAATGACAGTGCTCATAAAAAAATGTCATAACTCAGCAACTCTGGCTGAGTGACCTGATCCAATATACTCAAGATTCAGCCATCACTGGCCCGGGCCCCGTTCACAAGGGGCAGAGGAGAAGCCACCAGCTCCAAGGCCATAAGAAATTCCCCATCACTTTCCGTGTCAGTGATAATGGTCACCAGGGCAAATGAGAAGGACGATCCACCAGGAGGGGACACAGACGGAAAGAAGAAATCTAACTGGGTTTCAAATCCCTCTTCACTCTAGCCAAAGTTTAAAGAAAAGTTTTGACTGTCCATAAACATTCGATAATTGCACCTAAACATGGCGAGCAGACATGCTTTTAATGCTTGAAATACTGCTACATGGCGGCAGGTCTGCGCAAAATCATTTGTATATATACGTTATTTTGCATTTCTGGGTAGGGGACGGGAGCACTGCCACTGGCGGCTTCAGCTGGCGATCACTGGGTCCCGTCCGGTGAGTCCCCGGCGGCACCCGGTGATTGCCGAGTATCACTGATGGGGGAGAGGTCTGTATGTAAACTATAGAGACCTCTCCCCTGTCAACACCAACATGCTGCTTTGTATGGCTCTGCAAAGCAGAGCCATACAAAGCAATGTGCGTATACAGTAAAACACAACACACAACCCTTTGATCGCGCCAGATGTTAACCCCTTCCTGTCCAGTGCCATTAGTACAGTGTCAGTGCTTTTTTTAAGCACTGATCACTGTATTGGTGTCACTGGGGACATCAGTGGCAGTTAGTTAGTCCCCCCCCCCCCAGTGTCAGAATGACCTCCGCAGTCACGCTATAAGTCACTGATCGCCACCATTACTAGTATAAAAAAAAAAATTCCAGTATCTATACCGCCATTTGTAAACGTTATAACTTTCACGTAAACCAATTAATTTACACGTATTGGGATTTTTTTTTTTAGCAAAGACATGGAGCAGAATACATTTTGGCCTAAACTTGTGAAGAAATTAGATTTTTTACATTTTTTTTACTGGACATGTTTTCTAGCAAAAAGTAAAAAAATGTTTTTTTTTCTCAAAATTGTCGGTCTTTTTTTTGTTTATAGCACAAAAAAAAAATGCACAGGTGATCAAATACCACAGAAAGAAAGCTCTATTTGTGGGAAAAAAGAATGTAAATTTCATTTGGGTGCAGCGTTGCATGACCGCGCAATTGTCCATTAAACTAGCGCAGCGCTGTATAGCAAAAAAATGGCGTAAATTGCAGTATCTATACCATAGTTTGTAGACGCTATAACTTTCACACAAAGCAATCAATATACACTTTTTGGGATTTTTTTTTTACCAAAAACATGGAGCAGAATACATTTTGGCCTAAATTTATAACCAACTTTGAGTTTACTATATATTTTTTATAGCTGAAAGTAAAAAATATTGTTTTTCTTCAAACTTTTTGGCCTTTTTTTGTTTATAGCGTGAAAACTAAAAAGCGCACAGGTGATCAAATACCACCAAAAGAAAGCTCTATTTGTGTGAAAAAAAGGATGTAAATTTAGTTTGGGTGCAGCATTGCATGACCGCGCAATTATCAGTTGAATTAGTGCAGCGCCGAGTAGCAAAAAGAGGCTGGTCATTAAGGGGGGTAAATCCTCTGGAGGTCAAGTGGTTAATTTGGCCAGTAATGCAACAGAGGGGATCGTTTCGGGGCCATGAAGCAATGCATCCCGGACGCGGCATGTGAACTCCTCCATCTGCTGCATTGACAACTCAAGGGGGGGGGGTTGTTAGTTGATGGGGGTTAGAAAAATACAGCTCAAGCTCGTTTTTAACCACAACCCTCCCCCATCCCAACCAGGGGCGTCCCTAGGGTTGGTGTCACCCGGTGCGATAACACTTGGCGTCACTCCCTCCGACGATCCCCGCAGAATGGATCGGATCTGCGGATTGAGCATAATGGATTGGAGTCGGATCCCCTGCAGCATCAATAGACCCCACCCCAGGCTGCGACTCAGCCCCTGCCTGAAAAAAAAAAAAAAACAAAAAAACCTATCTGGATAACCTGGAGGGTGTTACAGACATTAGGTTTTCAGTCTCTCTGGACTTTATAAATCTGTCTATAGGTAGGGATGAGCTCCTGGAGGATCTGGTATGGAATTTAGGGAGCACCCCTGTTTTATTTACTTTTCATGCAGGGTCCCCCTTTACAATTTATATCAGACCTGAAGGACCTAGTATGAACTTGTATGAAGGACCTATTTACTGTTTGTAATACTTAGGAATATAGTATGTTAATGTCCCCCATCAAGCATGATTAAAATCATTACTTCCCACCAAAGAGAATATAAGAAAACCTATTTTTGCTTTGGTACGTGCCCCCCCCCCCCCCCTCGGTGCCATTTGTTTGACAGTCATTTGCCTTTAGCCTAAACTGTCCACAACTGATTTATAAAGCGGTATTCAACCCAAAAAACAAACATTTATTATATTGCTGCATACCTATTGTCAGATTTGATGGTTGCGTTTCTTTTCTTTTTTAGACTTTCTTTCCTTTATTTTTACCTGCTGATCCTGCCAGTAATCTGTTGTTTTTTAAAAAGACTATCCTGCAGATGTAGCGATCTGACAGGGGTGCTTACAATGATCAACTTTAATTCATGTATGTAAAATCTTTCTTCCAAAAGGAAAGAAAAACTTTTACTGTAACTGCTTATAAAGTGTGAGCTGGAATTCAGCTTCAGTTTGTTAGTGTATCTAAATCTGCTAGTCCATTTAACACTGCCTTCCCCCCCAGACTGACAATGCTGCTTTCCAAAGACGCCCCCTGTGCTCCTTCATCCAGAGTGCGGGCGCTCTAATACAGGAGGTGTGTTTCTGGCCAGATCAGGAGAAGAAAAAAGAGGGAGAGAAGCCTAAAAAAGAAAACTAATGAGCCACCACATGTAATAATTAGTAAGCTGCAATATTTACTTGGTGCGACCTCATCTTTTATATTTTATGAAAAAAAAATTGCGTTTGTGATCCCTAAAAATCAGGGCTTTTTCAGGGGAATGCAACACTGAATGTATGTAATGGCAAGGGGTGTGGAGTGTGCTGGAGGATCTATTGTTGCTGGGTGATCTATTGTCATTGGTGGGATCTGTTTTTTTGTGTGAGGGTCTATTGTTGCTGGGTGTTCTATTCTCAGTGGTGGGATCTGTTTTTGTGTGAGGGTCTATTGTTGCTGGTGGGGATCTATTGTTACTGGGAGTCTTATGTTGCTGATAGGGATCTACTATTGAGGGAGAGTTTGCTGGCTGCTGGGGGGTATATTGATGCTGGCTGCTGGGAGATCTGTTGTTGCTGCTGGGGGTGTATAATGTTTTTGGGGTGTATCTTTTGTTGCTGGGGGCAGTATTTTTTTGTGTGTGGTCCATAGTTGCAGTGTATGGGGTCTCTTGTTGTGAGAAGGGACTATTGCTGCTGGAGTTGAGTCTATGGTTGCTGGGGTGGGGTCTATTGATGCTGCAGGGGATCTATTGCTGCTGGAGTGGGGTTTATTGTTGCTGAGGGGGCCTTTTGTTGCTTGGGTGTAGTCCAGTGTTGCAGAGGGTGTCTATTGTTGTGTGGGAGATCAGTTGTCGCTGGGTTGGAGTCTATGGTTGCTGGGGGGGGGGGGGGGTTATATATTGTTGGGTGAGGTCCGTTGATGCTACAGGGATACTTATTGTTGCTAAAAGGGGGGTACTGAGAGGTGGGTAGGGGGTGGAACCTTTTGTTGCTCTTGGGTCCGTTGGGGGTGGATCTCAAGTGTTGCTTGAGGGAGTGCTGGGGTGGTCTATTGTTGTGAGGGGGGGATCAGTTGTCGGTCTATTGTTGGGAGGGGGGGTTGGACGGTGTCTATGGTTGCTCAGGGGGGGGGGTTATATTGTTGCTGGCTGCATGGGATCTATTTTACTGCTTTTCTTGTTATCAGTAACTAATTCCATACAAATTATTTATCACCACAAAATGATACTTGGATTTGCATTCTCTCAAACTGGGTGTTCGGTACTGAGAGGAAGGTGTAGGGAGGGGGTGGAATCAAGGGACGGTGTTCAGGGAGAGGGGAGCGGGTGGAATCAAAGGGACGGTGCTCAGGGGAGGGAAGGGGTGGAATCTAAAAGGGACGGGTTCAGGGGAGGGGTGGAAATCAAGGGACGGTGCTCAGGGGAGGGGAGGGGGCTGGAATCAAGGGACAGGGGAGGGAGGGGGGAATCAAAGACGGGAGGGGAGGGGGTGGAATCAAGGGACGGTGCTCAGGGGAGGGGAGGAGGTGGAATCAAGGGACGGTGCTCAGGGGAGGGGAAGGGGGTGGAATCAAGGGACGGTGTTCAGGGGAGGGGAGGGAGTGGAATCAAGGGGTGAGGGGAGGGAGGGGCTGGAATCAAGGGACGGTGCTCAGGGGAGGGGAGGGGGTGGAATCAAGGGACGGTGCTCAGGGAGGGGAGGGGCTGGAATCAAGGGACGGTGCTCAGGGGAGGGGAGGGGGTGGATACAAGGGGGTGGGCTCAGAAGGGGGGAGTTCCTGCCCCTATTCTCTGAGAAAAAAAGCCCTGCCTAAAATTAACTTCAGTGCATTATTTTCTGACATTTTGTGGTTCATAAACTGTTGCGCTAACAGGGGCGGACTGACAACTCATGGGGCCCCCGGGCAATAGGGGATCATGGGGCCCCTGTATCCTTGCCCACACTCCCAACACACCCAAAAAAAGCCTATAAAAAAGGTACCAGGGGCATTTCATGGGGCCCCCTACTGACCTCAGGCCCTCAGGCAGTGCCCGAGTGCTTGAATGGTCAGTCCGCCTCTGTGCGCTAATATTGTGTAACATAAAAAAATTGGAACAGCCACTATTTTATTCTCCGGGGTGTTTACTTACAGAAAATATATGATAAACGATTTTTTTTTAAAATGAGTGCAAAAAATAGCAAACATGACTCTGCCAGGGAAAGGGTTACAGGAAGCCATCAATGAACTAGTGATTATTTATCAGCCCGTCCATGGAAAGTCTGGATGAAGGCGAGCTTCTCAGGCGAAGGCGCCTCTTCCTTCAGACTGTCAGCATATGCCGCGGAACGTCTTGCATTTTGCATGGTGTCACCCGGTGTCAGAAGTCCCCGGTAAGGTAATATAGGAGATGAATGAAAGTCTATCATCATTCTGCCAAGATGAAAAACTGACAGCTAGTAATGAAAAGAAAAATCGTTTCTATTTTGGGTCACTGTGAGTAAGAAAGAGAGCCGTATGAGCTCCAAGGCTGGAAAATTGGGCTTTTGACAGACATCGCAGCCAGGGAAAGTGCTGCGCGTATAATGCCATCCATTATACCGCATATAATGATTATTTTAGGGGCCGCGTGGTTTTGAATAAATCCTTGGATGCCCCACAGGATTGGAAATAAAGGTGAAGACAGCATGGCATTATTAGAGGCATTAGGAAAAAAATGACTTGCTCTATCTCATTCTACAGACTAAGGGTCATTGCAATCAGAAAAAAAAAGAAACACAATTTATTTGCTGTTAACCTTGGCATTGGGTGCCGGCTAGCCAGGGACGTTCTCTGCGGTAATGGTAATCACCGCCGCGTAGACGACGGGCCAGGCTAAGATTGAATAAAGATAACGGTCTGTCAGGTTCAGCGTTGCCTGGCATTAGCCGTGCGATACTGGCATCATTAACGTGACACCATGATCTCCATGTTAAAAAGGATATTTATCCTCTTCAGAGGTTGTTTTTTTTTTTTTTTTAGTTACCTGTTTTTCTTGAGAACTTTCTGTTCTGTTGCTTGATATAAAAAATATTCAAACTTTATTCAAAATAAAAAACCTATCCAGGATAAGAAAATATTGTGCATTCCTGAATCTTGGTGGTCTATAAAAAAAACTTTCTGTGTGAAAGTCTAAGCATTCGCATAGATGTTGTGAATAATTCCCCTAATGTATTTAACCACTTCCACCGGACACTTTCACCCACTTCCTGTATGGACACTTTCACCCCCTTCCAGTCCGGACACTTTCCCCCCCTTCCAGTCCGGACACTTTCACCCACTTCCTGTCCGGACACTTTCCCCCCCTTCCAGTCCGGACACGTTCACCCACTTCCTGTCCGGACACTTTCACCTCCTTCCAGTCCGGACACTTTCCCCCCCTTCCAGTCCGGACACTTTCACCCCCTTCCAGTCCGGACACTTTCACCCACTTCCAGTCGGACACTTTCACCCCCTTCCAGTCCGGACACTTTCACCCACTTCCAGTCCGGACACTTTCACCCCCTTCCAGTCCGGACACTTTCACCCACTTCCAGTCCGGACACTTTCACCCCACTTCCAGTCCGGACACTTTCACCCCCCTTCCAGTACGGACACTTTCACCCCCTTCCAGTCCGGACACTTTCCCCCCCCTTCCAGTCCGGACACTTTCACCCCCTTCCAGTACGGACACTTTCACCCCCTTCCAGACCGGACACTTTCACCCCCTTCCAGTCCAGACACTTTCACCCCCTTCCAGTACGGACACTTTCACCCACTTCCTGTCCAGACACTTTCACCCCCTTCCAGTCCAGACACTTTCACCCCCTTCCAGTCCAGACACTTAACCCCCCTTCCAGACCGGAAACTTTCACCCACTCAACTTCCTGTCCAGAGACACTTTTACCCCCTTCCTGACCAGGGCAATTTTCAGCTTTCAGCGCTATCACACTTTGAATGACAATTGCGCAGTCATGCAACACTGTACCCAAATGAACTTTTTACCATTTTTTTGAGACAGATAAAGCTTTATTTTGGTGGTATTTATTCACCACTGGGATTTTTATTTTTTTTGCTATGTAAATGAAAAAGTCCAAAAATGTTTAAAAAAAAGTGTTTTTTTAATAAAATTTTGCAAATAAATAATATTTCATCATAAATTTTGCCAAAAATTTATTCCGTTATCTTTTTAGTAAAAAAAAAAATCCAAATTAGTTTTATAACCAAAAATTATGATTTTTTTAAACATTTTTTTTTTACATTTTTTTTTATTTTTTTATATTATTATTTTTTATTTATTTTTTTTTTTTTTTACATACTGTCACCCTAGCAGTACAAGTGTCACCGTGGTGACACTGTACTACTTGTGGGGGGTGATGAAGATTTTTTTTTTTTTTTACACATTGCTTTTACACCCATATAGGATGTAAAAGCAATCATTTCTCTTTTTCTCTGTCTGCATTCTTGCACTCATTGAGAAATACTGAGTGAGCTGTGATTGGTCACAGCTTGTCACATGGTACAAGGCTGTTGTGAATAGCCCTGTACCATGTGACCTCTGTGATCATTCACAGATTTCACACGTAGTAAGTAATGATGTCACAAGTGACATCTTGCTTACTACTTTGCATGTGATCACTGATTGGCCAATCAGTGATTACATGATCGGGACCTCGTACAGAGGTCCCGTCCGACGTTCGGTGTTTCACTGTGTCCGGAGGACACAGCGGGCACCGGATCGCGGTGCTGCTCGCTCTCCCAGGGAGCGCGCACAAGCAGGGTGCAGGGAGGCCGTTTATAAACAGCCACCCAACCCTGCACTGCCACACCATCCGGCCGTTTATAGGCTCCATCTAGTGGCCATAAAGTGGTATTTTCTTGGTTGTGGTATTTCAGGAAAAATACCACATTTTGGGCGCTAGATGCAGCTGATGATTATAGGGAATACACATATTGGACACATTACAGGGATTATGGATTCGTAAATGCACAAAATACACTGCTCAAAAAAGATAGGAACAGTTTGAAAACACACCAGATCTCAATGGGGAAAAATATCATGCTGGATATCTATACTGATATGGATGGGGTAATGTGTTAGGAACATAAGGATTCCCCATCGTTTGATGGAAATGGAAATTATCAAACCTTCAGAGGACTGAATTCAAAGACACCCCGAAAATCAAAGTGAAAAAATTATGCAGCAGGCGAGTCCATTTTGCTAAAATTTCATTGAAGCAACTAAGAATGGTCCTCAGTAGTTTGTATGGCTCCCACGTGCTTCTATGCATGCCTGACAACGTCGGGGCATGCTCCTAACTAGAGGATGGATGGTGTCCTGGAGTATTTCCTCCCAGATCTGGACCAGGGCATCAATGAGCTCCTGGACAGTCTGAGGTACAACCTGGTGGTGTCAGATGGACCGAAACATGATATCCCAGAGGTGTTCTATCGGATTTAGGTCAGGCGAGCGTGGGGGCTATTCAATGCTGTCAATTCCTTCATCCTCCAGGAACTACCTACATACTGCCTACATTGAATTTTCTCAATTCTGTACTGTTTCTGCCGCCAGATGTCATCTCTATGATGGCCAGAACTTCCTTCAAGCCCAGATCATACCAGACCAAACCCCAACTGGTGACCATTTTGTGAGAAGAGAAGCAGCAGAGTGATGAGCTCATTTGTCTGTCGCTCTGCTCTCTCCTCCTATCATCATGTTTCTTGTTGGCACATGAACTGATTGGCTCCTTATGTTCTCCCACTGCCAATTTTCTTCTCTTCACAGGAATCTGGAAATCACTGTAGTAGGAACCCCTGGCAGGTACAACTTCTAGAGAGAATATACCCCTCACTTCCTGTCCTCCTGTCAATGATGTAGACTTCCTGTACTCCACAAGAGGGGAAGTTTAGATCCACAAGAGTACTCCCTACTCTACAATGATCTTGCCTTCCTCTACTTAACAAGGATCTAGCCTTCCACTACTCTCTAAGGATCTAGCCCTCCTGTACTCGACAAGGATCTAGCCTTCCCTTACTCTACAAGGATCTAGCCTTCCCCTACTCTACAAGAATCTAGCCTTCCCCCACTTTACAAAGATCTAATGTTCCCCTACTCTAAAATGATCTAGCCTTCCCATACTCTACAAGGATCTAGTGTTCCCTTACTCTACAAGGATCTAGCCTTCCCATACTCTACAAGGATCTAGTGTTCCCTTACTCTACAATGATCTAAACTTCCTGTACTCTAAAAGGATCTAGCCTTTGCCTACTCTAGAAGTGTCTAGCCTTCCCCTACTCTACAAGGATCTATCCTTCCCCTACTCTCCAAGGATCTAGCCTTCGCCTACTCTACAAGGATCTAGTTTTCCCCTACTCTACAGGGATAAAGCCTTCCCCTACTCTACAAGTATCCAGTTTTCCCCTACTCTAGAAGGATCTCACCTTCCCCTACTCTGCAAGGATCTAGCCTTCCCCTTCTTTACAAGGATCTAGTCTTCCCCTTCTCTACAAGGATCTAGTCTTCCCCTATTCTACAAGGATCTAGTCTTCCCCTACTCTACAAGGATCTAGCCTTCCCCTACCATCCAAGGATCTAGCCTTCCCCTACTCTCCAAGGATATAGACTCCTCCTACTCTACAAGGATCTAGACTTCCCTTTCTCTACAAGGATCTAGCCTTCCCCTTCTTTAGAAGTATCTAGCCTTCTCCTACTCTACAAGGATCTAGAGTTCCCTAACTCTACAAGGATCTAGCCTTTCCCTACTCTCCAAGGATCTAGTTTTTCCCCTACTCTGCAAGGTTCCAGTTTCCCCCTACTCTACAAGGGTCTAGCCTTACCCTACTCTGCAAGGATCTAGACCTCCCTTATCTTATATGCAAGCTATACTCTATTATTCACCCTGTAAACAATTAACCTTGTTGTCTGTAACAGTTCTGAGTCCTCCTAACCACACATAACATCTGAGCCCTGAAAAAGGTGAAGATCTTTGAGCTCCCAAAATGTATTGGTTGTTTTATGTTTTCTTGTTATGGGCTAACACCACTATTAAAAG
>CATNWA010002354.1:0-23488 GCA_951230385.1 Staurois parvus
TTTTTCGGTGATGCTTCATAATGTTTTTTTTTGAAGCTTTAATGAGTTGGCAGATGCTCTGATTTTTCTATTTGTTTTAAAGGGACCCCGGCTTAGTGTACCCCCACTCAGCAGATTCCTAGCTCCTTAGAACCCCTGTGCAGCATTGGTACCCTCGTTTAGCAGATCCCCGTTCAGTAGTACCCCAGCTCTGCTGGTCCCCCACTCATAGTAACCCCCCAGCTCTGCTGGTCCCCCATCAGTAGTAACCCCCAGCTTGCTAATCCGCCACTCAGTATTTAACCTCCGCTCTGCTGTTTCCCCCATTCAGTATTAACCCCCAGCTCTGCTGATCCCCCATTCAGTATTAACCCCCAGCTCTGCTAATCCCCCACTCAGTAGTAGCCCCCAGCTCTGCTGGCCCCCCCCCCTCAGTAGTAACCCTCAGCTCTGCTGATCCCCCACTCAGTAGTAACCCCAGCTCTGTGATCCCCCACTCAGTATTAACCCCCAGCTCTGCTGATGCCCGCTCAGTAGTACACCCAGCTCCACTGATCCCCCACTCAGTAGTAACCCCCAGCTCTGCTGATCCCCCCATTCAGTATTAACCCCCAGCTCTGCTAATCCCCATCAGTAGTAGCCCCCAGCTCTGCTGATTCCCCGCTCAGTAGTTACCCCCCAGCTCTGCTGATCCCCCATTTCAGTAGTAACCGCAAGCTCTACAAATCCTCTGGTTTCTGATCCTCCTTTCTCTCAGGTTCCAGCTCCTTCCGGCTATATTGCTCCCATGCCAAGCACCACTTGTGACATTGCTAGTTTCTTCTGCTTGGTCTGCCAGGTCTGCTGGTCCTTCATCAGTAGTACCCCCCAGCTCTCCCGATCCCCTACTCAGAAGTAACCCCCAGCTCTGCTGATCCATTGCTCAGTAGTAACCCCAGCTCTGCTGATCCCCCACTCAGTAGAAACCCCCCCAGCTCTGCTAATCCCCCATTCAGTAGTAACCCCCAGCTCTGCTGATTCCGTATTTTGTGTGAGTGATTTATGCTCATTTCTCCTGCGTCCTATCACCCACTCTGGCCGTTCCCTACGCGTGCCCGTCTCCAGGTGAAAGGTTGGAGCGAAGTACTAAATTCTAACCATACTTTTAAGCATTTTCCTTCTCTCTCTTCACAGTTTCCGCTCACCATCCACTATAGCTTCCACATGTGCATACCATGTGTACTGTTCTGCTATTGCTCCACTCGTCAGACCCCACTCAACTAATCAACAAAACTTCCTGCTCGCAGCTGCACTCCAAATGTGAACGAATCTTTCTGCACCAACATTCTAGAATAGATAACACATGGAGCTGGACAGTGACTGCTGATGATGTCTTTTTCCCAGTTTCTCCTGTTTTGGTTTTCCCAGCTTGGAATCCATGGGATATCCATACCTCAATACCTCTCGAAACAAACAAATCATTAAAGTCGGAAGGATGGAGGCTCCCATTTACAAAGCGCATGTGTGCTGTGCAGCGAGCTGTTGTGCATGCAACTACTAATGAGGATTTGAAGCACCAATGAAAAAGTGACATGGGGTAGAGATGTTGGGAAGCTAAGAAAACATCTCTACGTGTTAAACTAACAGGGACGGTAAGGAAATCCATTTGATTTTAGAAATCAGGTAGCTATGAATTGGCATTACAGAGCGCTCTTAAAAATAGCCGTGTCCCAATGTCACGGAGCGGAAGCGGCAGCCTGGGAGGTTTGCATGTTCTCATATTTGCCTGTGGTGGTGGTATTCCTACGGGTCTAAACTCGCGTTCCCTCCTCCCACACTTCCAAGAGACATGCTGAGTTAGGTTTAATTGGCTCCTGTCTAAATTGTCCCTAAGTATTTGTAGTATGTATAATGTGAGTTAGGGACCTGAGATTTTACGACGCCCCTTGAAGGGTTTAGGGACTGATGTGAACTGTAACAATAATATATGTGAAGCGCTTGTTGTAACATTTTGGGATGGCGCGTATATAAGGCCCTGAAATAGATAAATAATTACTGGTTGAAGGACAAGTGTAGTACAAACCTGTAAATGGTGTAAATGCATATAAGTGTATTATGGCCACTAGCAGATGGCATAGGTGATCAGTTATTTGTACTTACTCTGATAGGACAGTGCCTATCTAGTGTCATATGACCGACTTAAAGCCTAATGCGCCACAACGCACAGTCCACAGCGCTTATGGCGCTACATGGGAGGTTACAGGTGGGAGCGATACAGACTTCCGATTGACTATGATACACTCACCTGTTCCAAGTGGGTATGAGCGTCCCGAGGCAGGTGCGGGGAGCAATCACCTAGCCCGAACGGGTGAAGCCTGACACCGCTCCACTAAAAGGTAAGTTGTGAAAAGAAACAGCCGATACGATCCCTCGCATGATGGGATCAGATCTGCGGATTTGATGCAAAATGGAATCTCTATTCCGATCCATTATGTCAGCCCAACTCTGCAGATCCGATCAAAAAATAATCCATCCTGCGGGATCGTACGGCGAGGGTCAACCTAAATACGGGGAGACACCGGAACCACCCGCTTCCACTAAAAGGTAAATGTTGTAAAGAAAGCCGGTGTCACCCCCGTATAGGTTGCATGCCGACGATCCCCAGCAAGGGATGATCGCATTAATAAAAAATTAAAACACCCACCCCCCAAAAAAGTAGAATATAGTAGAAAACACAAGAACAGATTAAACAACGCCAAAGATATAGACCTCATAAATAAAACTTAAAAAAAAAAAAAAAGAAATAAAAAAAAATAAAACAGAGTAACGAATAATAAACCCCCAAATAAGAAAATTGTACCCAAAGAGAATAAAGAAAAAGCAAAAAGAGAATCTAAACAGATCCCACGCTGGAATTCCCCGAGCAATGGGGGGAGGTAAAACACTGTGACAGCAGCAGCTAAACCCTGAACGATTCCACACAGTGACAGATCCAACACAACACCCCACCACCAACACTGACACAGATTCAGCAGCCACTAGAAGAGCGGGCTGTGGGGTCATGAGGTGTCATCATCACTGACCATTGCACAAAAGTGATGGATGGATAGCTGGTCGCCGGGTCCACTCATATGGACATGAGCATCACCTCAAAATTACCTTCCTCCTAGCGCAGCTTCACTGATGCATGGAAAGAGAAGGCTGCAACTCCACGTGATCACAGCTGCCACCACTTCAGTAAGGGAAATGTGTCTGAGAAGGAACACTGGAAGATCGCAATTCAGTGCTGCACTGCCCAGAGACCCGGCATCTTCCTCTGTGCTTTTTTTACTCCTCTCCGCCGCTCCTCCCTTCAGCTGAAGGATCATCCCCTGACATGGTGGCACCCACACAGAGAGAGTGCCGCCTGTGCTGTGCCCAGGTGCCCCTAGGTGGCAGTGCGCCCCCAGTTTGCCTAGTAAAGGGGTAGGCAACCTGCGGCTTTCTAGCTGTTTTGGAACTACATTTCCCATGAGGCATTGCAAAGATTAGAAAACTGGCAGTTACAGCTATGACTTGCAGAGGCATGATGGAAATTGTAGTTGTGGAGCTCTCAGGTTGCCTACCCCTGGCCTAGTGGAAGTACCGGCCCTGGATACAGGTACAGGGCAGGCTCAAGCAAAACACTGATGCAAAATGTATTGGCAGAGGAGGACCGATATACCCGCCCAGCAGGGCCCGCATCAAGTGAAGAAACTGCTGGCTGCCGAGAGACACCCGCTGGTGGACAATGGAACTACATCCTCCCAATCTGGGAAAGCACAGTGCCACCAGGGGATTTCAAGTCCTGACACTACCTTTCCCAGATATCTTCAGGTTGGTCATGTGGTGCTTTTTTCGGGACCTCATGGGGAGTTCCATGTGATGACTTTGGCACCACTCTCCACATCATGGGTGTTGACTCCCCTCTCAGGGCGCCCTGAGCTCCCATTTTGCCCTGCATTTACAGCACTTCCTCAGTCTGGGCATCATTAAAACCCTCAAAACTGAGGACAAACCAGTGGTGAAAACGAATGATTTCATCAGACGGCTCCGAATGTCCATCGAGTATCTCAGCGTAGGCTGCTTTTCCATTCTCACTGCTGCTTGGAGACATTTAAAAAAAAAAAACCCAGAGTCGGGTTTTATCATTGCCCCCCATTAGCGGTGCATTGACTTGACTCCGATGTGACGCTGCCTTTCCCTTTTATCAGCACTTGTACTTCTCTTCGCGTGCATTTCAGTGAAAAGTTGCTGATGGCTATTGATCATTCATGACATTTACATCCATCAGGATCCAATGATTGGAAAAGAAGCTGGAAACCTGCGCCTTGTTTTTTATGGGTTGATAGATGCCCGCGAAGCACACGCTATTGATTTCAAGTCTTATCATTCAGTTTTCATTTATGAAGCTCTGCCAGGCCGGGGTGTGAACCGCGATTAAACCGCCGCTCACTTTTTAAGCAAAAAGCGAAATTAAATGGCCTTATGAAGAGACCTTTATGCAACATTAACCGGTAACCGATGGAAAAGTAAATCCCAAATTAGTGGAGGATCAAAGTAGACTTCCTTAACCCCTTCCAGTCCAGAAACTTTTTCCCCCCCCCCAGTCCGGGAAAATTCCCCCCCTTCCGCCGGACACTTTCCCCCCCTTCCAGCCCCGGGCACTTTCCCCCCCTTCCCCCGTCCGGACACTTTTCCCCCCCCCTTTCCCGTCGGACCCCCTTTCCCCCCCTTCCCGTCCCCCGGGCACTTTCCCCCCCTTCCAGTGGGCACTTTCCCCCCCCTTCCCGTCCCGGGCACTTTCCCCCCCCCCTTTCCCGTCCGACACTTTCACCCCCCTTTCCAGTCCCCACCTTTTTCCCCCCCCCTTCCGTCCGGACACTTTCCCCCCCTTCCATCCGGGCACTTCCCCCCCTTCAAGTCCGGACACTTTCCCCCCCCTTCCGTCCGGACATTTTCCCCCCCCTTTCCGGGCCGGGACACTTTCCCCCCCTTTCCCAGCCCCGGACACTTTCCCCCCCCCTTTCCAGCGGGAAAACTTCCCCCCCTTTCCCCAGTCCGGACACTTTTCCCCCCCCCTTCCAGCCCCGGACAACTTTTCCTTCACCCCCCTTCCACCCCAGACATTTTCACCCCCCTTCCAGTCCGACATTTTAAAACCCCCCCTTTTCCCAGCCCGGGACGTTTTCCCCCCCCTTCCAGCCCGGGAACCTTTTTCCCCCCCCTTCCAGTCCGGACTCTTTCCCCCCCCTTTCCCAAACCCGGGGATGCCCCCCCCCCCCCTTCCACCCCCGACCTTTCCCCCCCCCCTTCCCCAGCCCGGGAAACGCTTTCCCCCCCCCTTTCCATCCGGACATTTTTCCCCCCTTCCAGTCCGGCCCTTTTTTCCCCCCCCTTCCAGCCCGGGCCCCTTTCAACCCCCTTCCAGCCCCGGGACGTTTTCCCCCCCCCTTCCACCCCGGACACTTTCCCCCCCTTTCCAGCCGGAAATTTTTCCCCCCCTTCCAGCCCGGGACACTTTCACCCCCTTCCAGCCCCGGAAAATTTTAAACCCCCCTTTCCTGCCCGGGGCCCATTTTCACCCCCTTCCAGCCCCGGGACACTTTCCCCCCCTTCCATCCGGAAAACCTTTCACCCCCTTCCGCCCCGGAGACGTTTCAACCCGTTTCCCCAGTCCGGACACTTTCACCTCCCTTCCACCCGGGGACATTTTCCCCCCCTTTTCCATCCGGACACTTTCACCCCCCTTCCGGGCCCGGAAAACACTCCCCCCCCCTTCCAGTCTGGACATTTTCCCCCCCCCTTCCCCATGGGAAAACCTTTTTCCCCCCCCCTTCCATCCGTCACTTTAAACCCCCCTTCCCCAGCCCGGAGAAGGGTTCACCCCCCCTTCCAGTCCGGACACTTCCCCCCTTCCCCCCGGCCCACTTTCCCCCCCTTCCAGCCGGAGACGTTCACCCCCCCTTCCATTTCCGGGAGACTTTTCCCCCCCCCTTCCCCACCCGGGACACCCCCCCCCCCCCTTCTAGCCCCCGACACTTTGGGGGTATTTATTTATTTTTTTTGCTATATAAATGAAAAAGTCCAAAAATGTTGAAAAAAAGGGGGTTTTTTTTTTTTAAATAAATTTTGGGAAAATAAATTGAAATTCTTCAAAAATCCCCGGCCAAAATGTATTCGGTTTAACCCTTTTTTAGTAAAAATTTAAACCCAAATTAGTTTTTTAAAAACCAAAAAAATTAAATGATTTTCCAAAATTTTTTTTTACATTTTTATTTTTTTTTTTTTAGATTATTTTTTTTTTTTTTTTTTTTTTTTTAAAACATACGTCCCCCTTTAGCAGAAAAAAATTTCACCAGGTTGACACTGTACAAACTTGTGGGGGTGAAAATTTTTTTTAAAAAATTTTTTTTCACACTGTTTGTTTTTTACACCCCTTTTTTCTGTACAAGCAATCATTTATCCTCCTGGCGCATTCCTGCACCCATTGGGGAATTCTGTGTGAGCTGTGATTGGTCACAGCTTGTCCACATGGTAAAAGGCTGTTGGAATGGGCCCTTTTACCATGTGACCTCAGGGGACCATTCACAGATTTTACACTTTTTAAGCAATGATGTAAAAAGGACATCTTTCTTACTACTATTTATGTGACCGGAAGTGTTTTAAATTTTATGCAAATGTTTCGGGGCCGCTCAGCCCCTTTAAAACCCAGACCCCCCCGGGGGGCGGCACATTTGCGGGGGCTTGGCGTTAAGGTGAAGGGAACCTTTTTTAGTTAAAACAGTATATGTAACGAAGAAACCGCAAAAACACAAAGCCAGGGGCCACCCGGCCGGCACATACAAGATTTATTGTAGTAAAAGATAAAAAACCCACAAACTTTTAATGGCAAATTTAAAAAAAACAAAAAGACCCCACTTGGTACAATCAAACCGTTGGGGGGCCCCGGGGACCCCCCACGTCTAGATAAAAACCATCCTAGGGGGCCCAATAAGGCCCCAAAGCTTTTCAAGGGGGGCCCTCTTTCCCCGAGCTCAAACCCCTCAAATTGAGCTCTATCAAAAGGTTTACTGGGCCCTTTAGTTTCCCCCACCTTATGGGCCCGGAGGGTATTTTTTATCCATATTAATTTCCCTGTGCAAGAAAAGGGCCAAATTGTTTTTCTTCCTTGAAAAATACCACCTGGAGGGTTTTTTCAAACTCATTATTAATTTTTTTACAAGGGTATTAAAATATACAACAAAGGAGCCTCAAGAAGAACACATTAAGGTCCTGGAGTGGCCTAGCCAAAGCTCCAACCTTCTTTTCCGATTAAAAATCTGTGGGAGGAAGCTGAAAGTTCGAGGGGCCGAACTCACCCCCAAAGCCTTAATGATTTTGGAGGGGGTTTCTCCCAAAGGGGAGGGGGGCCAAAATCCCTCCTAAGGTTGCAAAACCGGGGGCCCCAACTCCAAAAACGTCTAAACCTCGGGTGTTTGCCAAAAAGGGTTTTGGGCCACCAAGAAATAAGCCCATTTTTTTGTAAGGGGGAATAAAAACCTTCTTTCCCCTCTTGAACAGGGCAACCCAGTAAACATTTGTTAGACCATTTCTCCCTGAATTTGTTTTTTGCTTTTCCCGGAAATTTTTAAAAAACATTAATTTTAATTAAGAAATTGAAACTAGTACCCTTATTTAATTTTTAGTACTTTATTATTTTTTAATTTATATTCTTCTTCTTCCTCTTCATAATAAAAAATCCCCAATAATAATTTTGGGAAAATTAAAGCTTTTTTAAATATTTTTTATTTATTTCAGGTATTTTATATAGGGGCCGTCATTTACACAGCACTTTACATAAAACCCAGGGCCCGAAATTTTGTTGGAAACCCCTTGAAATTTCTCCAGGAAATCATGTATTTCCCCACGAAACTATTGCTTTAAAACACATGTTTTTGCCTATACATTGTTTAATCCCTTTTGTGTGTATTCGCGAGCACAGAACAAAAAAAGTGGAGGATCTAGATAAGCAAATTCGACTTAATTGACACACAAACCTGCCAACGACTGGGTCTGGACCAAAGTCTTGGCAGACCTGCCTTGTCACACAACCTGCGGTATAAATAAAGAATGTTACACAGGCGATTGTGATGCGTCCTGTAAACTCTACCTGGGGGCAATTAACAGGTTGTGGTGCAATATTATAGAAATCAACGACGCCTGAAAAGCAGATAAAAAGGAGAGACGTCTCACTTAACCTTAGTGCATTGTGTGTCAGTCTGTGCCACACTAAGCAATTGGAACAACAGAAAGAGGAGACGAGAACTGTCTGAGGACCTGAGAACCAAAATTGAGGCAAAATAATCAACAATCTCAAGGTTACAAGTCCCATCTCCAGAGAACTAGAAAATTTTGCCCCTTTGTCCACAGTGCGCAACATTATCAAGAAGTTTTGCAACCCATGGCACTGTAGCTAAATCTCCCTGGTCCGTGGACGGATGAGGAAAAATTGATGAAAGATTGCAAAAACGCAGAATAGTCGGATGGTGGATAAGCAGCCCCAAACATAGTTCTCAAAGACATTCAAGCTGTCCTGCAGCGTCAGGGATTGCATCAGTGTCAGACGCATTTGCTGTGGCATTGTTTTACATCACACTCTGAACATATCCGTCGACATTTAAATGAAATTGAAACGCATGTTAGTCTGAGCAGGAGAACCCAGCGAGGACCCCACCTGCTGACACAGAGACATAAAAAAGCAAAGACTACAGTTTGCCCAAAATGTACTTGAGTAAGCCAAAAGCCTTCTTGGCGAAAACGTCTTGTGGACAGATGAGACCAAGATAGAGCTTTTCGGTAAAATCTAGCACCATCATTCTACTGTTACACCGAAAACGGAAATGATGGGGTTCTATCTCCTACAAAGAACTAAAACACTAGTACCTTTACGTCAAAAATATGGTGGAGGTTCAATGATGTTTTGGGGTTGTATTTGCTGCCTCTGGCAAAGCCGCACGGTACTGGGTGCCTTGACTGTGTGCAATGGCATCCATGAAAATCTGAGGATTACCAAAGGATTTTGGTCGCACTGTAGGGCCCAGTGTCAGAAAGCTGGGTTTGCGTCCAAGATCCTGGGTCTTCCAGCAGAAACAATGACCCCAAACATACGTCAAAAAGCACTCAGAAATGGATGGCAAAAGAAGCGCTGGAGAGTTCATGAAGTGGCCAGAGCAATGAGCCCTAGATCTAAATCCCATTGAACACTGTGGAGAGATCTTAAAATTGCTGCTTGGGAAAAGTTGTGTCCTTCCAATAAGACGAGAGACCTGAGAGCTGTTGTGCAATGGAAAAGAGTGGTCCAATAATTCCGGTGTGAGAGGTGTTCAGAAGCATATTGTTGGTTTATAGGAAGATCGACTGATTTTCAGATTGTGATTTTCCAAAGGGTGTGCAATCCATATATTAAGTCTAAAGTGGAGATGCCAATACTTTTGTCCCAGCCCATTTTTGGGGTTTTGTGTGGACATTAAGATCATATATGCTTTTCTGCCTCTGTTTTTATATTTGTTCCAATACATGCAAAGGGAAAAACATGTGTATACAAAACATGTGTTAATGCAATACCTTTTTGTTGTGAAATACTTGATTACAGGAAAAAAAATATCAAGGGTGCCAACAATTTTTCGGCCATGACTGTAATATTGTACATTTACAAACAATCCCCCCCCCCCGAGGAGCGTAAAAGTCAAGGGGCTCTAACTCAAAATTCAAACATAGCACATACTAGGGAAAAATTTAGAAAAGGGGCCAAATTCACCTACCACCATGGGTTTTTTGGATGTGGGAGGAAACGGGGGTACCCAAAAGGAACCCAACACAGGCACAGCGAGAAAACATGCAAACTCCAGGCAGTGGTGACGTGGTTGGGTTTATTATTATTATTACATGGGAGTTTATATTAGTGCCAAATTTTGCTCCCCGCGTACCCAAAAGAGGGGGGGGGGGGGGGGGCCCAATACCCTGAAAACAGCACAGCAACAACAAACAGCACACGAGGGGTTTCAAAAAGGGCCCCCTGCCTTTTTTTTCGACTTTAAAAAATCTAGGAGGGGGGGGTTTGGGACAAAGGAAAAAAAGGGGCGTGGGGGAATTTAAATGGTAGGGGGAATTAAGGGGGCCGGGGGTGTTTTGGGAAGGTGGGGAAGGGGTTCCCGAAGAGGTGGGGGTTTTTAGGGGGCGCCTGAAGGTGAGGAGGGAAGGTACAAACTGATGGATTGGGGTAGTGAGTTCCAGAGGATGGGGGGAACCCGGAGAAGTCTTGCAGTCGTGCGTGGGAAAAGGAACCCGGGGGCAAGACGAAGGGGGTCCTTGGGGGAGCGAAGGGTACGGGAAGGGTGGTTTCTTGGGAATCAGGTTGGGGGAGGTAGTTAGGGGGAGTGTTTTTTGAATGGGCCTTAAAAAGGTCAGAGTCTGTAGTTTAAATTTGATGCGTTGGGCAAACCTGCGAGCAGTTGGAGGGAATGACATAGCGGGTGGTGGAGAGGTGGAGCGGGTTGGTGAGGGGGATGAGTCTAGACGCTGACATCAGGATGGTCTGAAGCGGGATAGTGCACTGGGGCAGCCGGTGAGGAGGGAGTCTTGCTTTAGCTTCCAAGGCGGTGAGATGATTCAGGGAGTGTACTAGTTGTTTATTTGGTGGTGTTGGGGGTGAGGAAAAGGTGCGTACTCTTGGAGATGTTGCGGAGGTGGTGGAGCCTGCATGTGTTTGTTAAGTGATTTGACATGAGGTTGGAAGAAAAGGTTTAAGTCCCAATGACGCCAAGGACTTTGCGCTTCCGGGGCGGGATTGATGTGGTGTTGTTGGTAGTGATGGGATTGGATCTGGGGGGGGGCGCGGGGTTAGACGAGGAGCTCGGTTTTGGAGAAGGTTAAGCTTGAGGAAATGGAGCGACAATCCAGTCTGAGGATGTCGTTTAGGAGGTGAGTGATGCGGGGGAGAGATGAAGGGGTGAGGTGGGGGGTGGAGGAGGTAAATTTTAGTGTCATCAGCGTAGAGGTGATAGTTGAAGCCGTGGCAGTGTATGAGTTTGCCAAGGGTTGGGAGGTGTAGATGGAGAAGGGAGAAGGGATTCGAACCAACGACCCTAATACCGCCAGGCAGAATGTGCTAACATTTAGCCACTGTGCTGCCCATTCTTCTTCTTCTTCTTCTTCTTATTAATAATAATAATCAATAATAATAATTATTATTTTATTAATAATAATAATTCTTACTAATATTCCTGTCCACAAAATATAAATGTTTTTGATTTCTTTTTTTTCCTAAAAATAATAAAAAAAATGTAGAACACGTAAGCAGTTTATGTATTCCATCTAGTGTGGTGACTCTTTAGAAAGAAGCAGGCACAAAACATTTATTGCAAAATTTATATTCTTAAATGCTTGATTGTGCTTGAGATTTTCTTTGTCTGCCTCCCGATTCTGTGTCATTGCCAAAATATGTTTAATAAGCATGAACAAAGCGTTTGAAGATTGCTTCTCCAGCCTATCCCCCGGGAACCTGGCCAGCTGAATTGGATTGAAATAAATTGTATGTGAAGAAGAATGGGGGCCGGTTCAAGGAATTGGTTTGAAGATGTCCGAGGGGATTGTCTCGGCATATAAAGCCATATCCAATTCCCTTTTATTTCAGTGACCCAAGACTTTTTATTCTCGTTGTTTAGAGGAATTTTCTGGCCTCTTCAGAGGCTTTTTAGATGCTGTTGAGCTGTTAAAGCTTGCCAAAAATAATAAAAAAAAAAAGATTTGTTTGTAATCTCACTTCCCATTTTGATATGAAACGACTACGAGGTCATTGTAGGTACTGCTCCGAAGCTTCAGGAAAATCACGGGTAAAATACCTTATGATAGGTTGGGATTCTTCCCGCTCTTATCGAACTGCAACACAGATTATGCCTTTTTAAATGCCTAAAATACTGGAAGAAAGAATTTTAAAACAAACTGTAAAAATACAGAGAATTTATACTTTGTGTATATATATTATATATATTATATATATATAAGTAAGATGCCGTGGGAACTGTTCACTAGCTGCTAACTTAAAATTAGTGTTTTAAAAAAAAAAAAAAAAAAATTTATAAATATATATATTATATTATATATCTCGTATATATATATATATCTATATATATATATACATACATAATATTTATTTATTTTTTTCTCTTTAGAAGCACTAATTTAAGTTAGCAGCTAGGAAAAAAAAAAAAATTAATACTAAAAAAAATTTATAAAAAATGATAATTAAAAAATTAAATAACTAAGTTCAAATAAATATATATATATATTTATATATATATTTTTATATAGGTATTTATATATATATATATATATATACTGTGCGTTTGTATACTTGAGTATGGTGATGGAAATGATTAGCACACTAGATCCCTGGAAATGGAGGTTCAATAAACACTAGAAAAAGGACAATAATATCTACATGTTTTGCATTAGAGCTTTCCCCAGGAAAAAAAACAAGATGATTATGTTCTATATATTCTGAAAAATGAGAGCAAGGCGGTCCGGTCACCAGCAACAGCTAGAGGAAAGGCTTCAGCCAGCGTGTTGTCACCAGAACCAACTAGGGAGAGGGACCTCATTCAGGTGTTGTCCAGAACCAACTAGGAGAAGGCCTCACCCGGCCAGGTGTGGTCCAGAACCAACTAGGGCAACAGCCATGTGCTATGTTCAGAAACCAACTAGGGGGGGGAGACCTCATCCAGGTGTCGTCAGAACCAACCAATTCCCTAAGAGATCGCCTCAGCCAGGTGTCATCCAGAACCAATTAGGAGAAGGCCTCTATCAGGTATTGTCCAGAACCAACTAGGGGGAGACCTCATCCCAGGTGTCAACCAGGTATCAGTATCAACTATGGGAAGGCCTCAGCCAGGTTTCACTCCGAACTAACTAGGAGAAGAACTCAGCCAGGTGTCGTCCAGAACCAACTATGGAAATGTCTCAGCCAGGTGCATCCAGAACCAACTAGGAGAAGGCCTCAGCCAGGTGTCATCCAGAACAAACTAGGCAAAGGCCTCAGCCATGTGTCATCCCTGTCAAGGTCCTACCTTTTCCCTGAGGTTATGTGTACTCCATGTGCTGGCGTCCATCTTGGATTCTGCTGTGCATGGTGGGAATCCTTTTATGCCTTCAGGTCTCTGTGGTCCATCCCCCAGAGGGGTGTGGGCTGCTGATGACATATAAGCCTGTGGACCCGCCGCACATGCTCTTTGCACTTGTGTCTTGTGTCTTTGTGTCTTGCTATTACTCTGTTCTGACTCTCGCGTGGAATATCCTGGTATCTGATTCGGCTTGTGACTCGACTTATTCTTTGTATCCTACATTGGATCTGACCCTCTGTTGCTGAACCCGGCTTGTGTGACCTTGTGATTTCTAGTCTGCTGTCCTGTACGTTATTGCTTCTGCTTGGTTGTTTGACCGGCTTGTCTGACTACTCTTTTTTGTTCTCTTCCACCAGCTCACGACATTGCGCGGCGGCCATTACCGAACAGAGTGAGGGTGTCTCGGGGAGCCGCGACCTGGTTCCTGGCTGCGGTCAAGTCCATCCCCACCATCAGGGGACTGGTTGAAGGAGAAAGCTGGGACTTAGAACTCCGCGCCCTGAGGGGACTTTCGGTCTGTGCGAGTGGTTGGTTGTCGTCAGCCAGTGTGCGTAACATTGTTAGGCCCTGCCTGTCCGTTCCTCAGCTCACTGCCCTGTCATTACACAAGTGCCATGAACCATGGATTGGTGCAGGCACCGCCTTCGCTCCCAATGGCTAGTCGCCAGGACTCGATCAACAGGGATCAACTGTTGGATCAAGTTCGCATCAGGCGTTGCAAACTCTGCTTGCACGCACCTGCACAACTTGCTCCGGGTGCTTATAAGGCCACGGTATAGTCACGCCGGTGGTTCTCTACCGCCTGCTTCTCTGCCTATTGCGGCCACCACCTCGACGGGCTGCATCAGCGGCGCCTCCGAGAGGTTATGACTGGTTCTGCCACTCATGCCACAGCGATTTTGGGGGTGTTGAGACGAGCCATTGTCGTGGGTTTCTCATCCAGGTGGGTATTTTATTTTGAATTCAATACCCACGCCTTTCCGTCTGAGAGGTCTAAGGGTGGGGTTCCTAATTTTCACTACTATCTGACAAGGCCTTGGCGCTGGGGCAAATCCCTTTATGGAGAGAGGAACGGACACGGTGTATTTTATTCTAGAATTTTTTCCGGTTTTGTCGATGTCCTTTCGTAGGGGTATTCAACGTAACGGCTTGTTCCGCATCGGCGGACAAGCTGCTCTATGACCATGGCTTCAGGGTTTCATCGGGACGTCGTTGCCGAGTCCGCTATAGAGTTTTGTAACCCTGGCGGCAGAGGTCGGTTGGAACAATGAGGCTCTGGTGGCTGCGTTTTCCCATGGTCTTTCTGACGCAGTGAAGGACGAGATTGCAGCTAAGGAACTGCCTGTGGTGTTGGAGGAGCTCATCTCTTTCCTGATCGCCTGATTGACTACCAGGGCTTCAGGGAGAGGACCCCTTCACTAAGGTAACGCTGCGGAGGCCCTTCCAATCGACTGGCACCTGCGTTTTCTGTCCACCCGTTCCTCCCTCTCCTCACCACGCCTCTGGGGATAGATTGTCTGGTGGTGAGCGATGCAGCTGGGGTTTGCTCGCCTTTACGAGGACGAGAGCGGGGCCGCTCAGCATCGGGAGGGTCGCTGCCTGTTACTTGTGGCCTTCGGTGGGCACTTTCGGCAGTCTTGTCCGGTCCGTCGGGAAATGCTCGCACCTGAGATCATGTCTTGGGGACAGATCTATGGGTGGAGTTTCCTCGGTCCCCGGCGTTCCGCAAAGGATAAGCCACTGATCACCGGTGGGTGGTCTTTCTTGGACGGATGGGCTCGGTGACGGCCCAGGCGTTGGTAGGACTCATGGGGACGGTGGGTTGTCTCTTGGACAGCTCGGTTTGCTGCACAGCACTCCATTACCCTGCAGGCATCGTGCTACCCATTGGTGGTTACTTCGAAGCAAATAGATGGCAGGCCCCTGCAGCCGCCGCAGGTTTACCCACGGAGACTTGCCGATATAGAGGTAGCCAGTGGGGCTGTTCACAGGGAGTTGGCCTGTTTTCAGGTGATTTCTTCCCCTACACTATTCGGTGGTTTTGGGGTATCCCTGGCTCGGAGGCACAAATCCAACCTTCAATTGGCAAACCAGCAGAGATTCTCTCATGGTCTCCACAGTGTGGGGCGGGTGCATCGGGGGCACGAGTTAAGGTATTGTGTGCCTCCTCGGACTCTGCGTTTTGCCCCAACGACTATGGGGCGGTACCGGGACGTGTTTGATAAGGTACGCGCTGGTACCTTACCGCCGCATCGTCCTTACGACTGCGCATATCCTTGCAATCCCCGGGGCCACTGCCTTCGCGTGGCAGGGTGTACCTCTCTCGGTTGCGGAGAATAAGGCCATGGAGGAGTACGTGGTGGGGATGCGCCTTTCCCGGGTGCAAATTTCGTAAAGTCTTCTTACTCCAAGCAGGAGCGGGTTTTGTTTTCGTAAAGTGAAAGAAAAGGTGGGGAATTGAGGCCTTGCAGTCGATTATAGGGGTAGTCTCAATCGGATTACCATTAAAAACATGCCATTATCCCTATTCCTTTGATTTCTGAGTTGTTCGACCGCCTTAAAGGAGAAACAGTCTTTACCAAACTCGACCATAGGGCGGCGTACAAACTCGTCCGGATCAGACAGGGGGGATGAGGGGGAATGGAAGACAGCGTTTTAAACACAGAACCGGGCACTAAGAATACCTGGTGATTGCCCTTAGGATTTTTGTAAGCGCGTCGCGCGGTTTTTCAGGAATTCATAAACGAGTGTCCTTCGTGATTTGTTGCAGGCAGTGCGTTAGTGGTTTACCTGGATGACATTCTTGGTTTACTCTACCTCAATGGATAAGTCCCAGGTCCAGGATGTCAAGCAGGTGCTGCAACGATTGCGTGAGAACGGGACTCTTTTGCACCAAACTCGAGAAGTGCGAGTTCCATCGATCCCAAGTTGCCTTTTTGGGGCTACATAATTTCCGCGGAGGGATTTTCCATGGACCCTCAGAAGGTTGCGGCGGTTCTGCAGTGGCCTCGTCCCAATGGTCTTCGGCCCATTCAGCGCTTTTTGGGTTTTGCCAACTACTATCGGAAGTTCATCAGGAACTTCTCCACACTGGCAAAAGCCTCTCTCTGACCTAACCAAGAAGGGGAGTAACCCTCACGAGTGGCCATCCGAGGCCATCATAGCTTTCGAGGCTCTGAAAGCCGCCTTTGCTTCGGCTCCTATTCTTTTGCATCCCAATCCTGGGTTGCCCTTCGTCCTCGAGGTTGATGATGCTTCCGAGACGGGAGTAGGGGCTCTCCTGTCTCAGCGTCAGTCGCCCTACTTCCCTGCGGGTTCTACTCCAGGACGCTTTCACTCTGCAGAGTGCAACTACCAGATTGGAGATCGGGAGTTGTGTTGGTCATCATTCTGGCTCTCAAGGAATGGAGGCACCTGCTCGAGGGTTCCGCGGTTCCGGTCCTCATTCTTACCGATCACAGGAACCTGACTTATCTTTCGGAGGCCAAGAGATTGACACCCCGCCAGGCCAGGTGGGCTCTGTTCTTGTCACGCTTCAACTATGTGGTTTCATATTTGCCTGGTTCCAAGAATGTCAGGGCTGATGCGTTATCACGGCAATACTCGGAGTTGTCCAGGGAAGACTCTGAGCCAATCTCACTTATACCTCCAGATCAGATCCTGGCTGCCATTCGCACCAGTCTGACCTCTCCTCTTGGGGAGCAGATTTTGGCGGCTCAAACTGATGCTTCCTCCCGGGAAGCCGGGAGGGTAGATGTTTTGTACTGAGGGATTGCGCACCGCCTGCTGCGTACCTACCATAACGCCAAAACTGCCGGGCATCCGGGGAAGAACCAGCTGTGTTGGGTCGTCTCTCGCTTATTCTCGAGGGGGCCAACCCTCCGTGCCGACATTGCCTCTTATGTAGCGGCATGTTCGATCTGTGCCCAGAATAAGTCTCCACGGCATCTCCCTTTGGGTCTTCTGCAACCCATTCCCAATGGGGAGCGTCCTTGGTCACATCTAGGTATTGGACTTTATTGTAGACCTCCCGGAGTCTCGGGGTCATACGGTCATCCTCATGATCGTCGATCGGTTTTCCAAGATGTGCCATTGCATTCCACTCAGGAAATTACCCACAGCGCAAGAACTGGCCACGGTCTTTTCCAGGGAGATTTTTCGCCTGCATGGGTTGCCTAAGGTGATTGTCTCGGACCGCGGGAGTCAGTTCGTGTCCAGATTCTGCTCCCAGTTGGGTATTAATCTCTCCTTTTCTTCAGGCTACCACCGCAGTCCAATGGGGCTGTGGAGCGTTCCAATCAGGCCTTAGAAACAATTCCTTCGGTGTTATATTTCAGGACCATCAGGACGATTGGGCCGATCTCCTGCCTTGGGCAGAGGGTTTGCCAGGAACACGGCAGTCAAACTCCTCCTCCGGGATGTCTCCCTTCATGGCCAACTATGGGTTCCAACCCGCGGTATTACCTGAGAGGTTCTCACCACAGGACATTCCGGCTGTGGAGAGAACCATCTTGCTGCCCTGCGTTCTTCATGGGGGCAGATCCAGAGGGCCTTGAGGGACTCAGCTCAGCGCCAGAAGTTCCAGGCTGATCGCAGACGGTTGCCCGCTCCTTCATACCAGGTCGGCGATCGGGTGTGGTTGTCTACTCGCAACCTCAATCTTCGGGTGCCCACACCCAAACTAGCTCCCCATTTTGTCAGTCCTTTCCGCATTCTCCGCAAAGTGAATCCGGTGGCCTATGCCCTTGCCCTTCCGTCTGGGTTGCGGATCTCCAATATCTTTCATGTTTCCCTGTTGAAACCTCTGATCTGCAATTGCTTCACTACCTCTCTGCCTCGGCCCCGTCCTGTCCGGGTTGACGGTCATGAGGAGTATGAGGTGAGCCGGATCCTTGACTCTCGATTGGTGCGCGGTCGATTACAGTTCCTGGTTCATTGGCGCGGGTTATGGTCCCGAGGAGCGTTCCTGGGTTCCTTCCGCGGATGTCCATGCTCCTGCCCTCATCCGCGCTTTTCATACCCCGCTTTCCTCAGAAACCTTTTGTTGAGCCGCGGAGGGGGAGGGGCCCTTGAGGAGGAGGTACTGTCAAGGTCCTACCTTTTCCCTGAGGTTATGTTACTCCATGTGCTGGCGTCCATCTTGGATTCTGCTGTGCATGGTGGGAATCCTTTTATGCCTTCAGGTCTCTGAGGTCCATCCCCCAGAGGGGTGTGGCTGATGACATATAAGCCTGTGGCCCGCACATGCTCTTTGCACTTGTGTCTTGTGTCTTTGTGTTGCTATTACTCTGTTCTGACTCTCGTGACTATCCTGGTATTCTGATTCGGCTTGTGACTCGACTATTCTTTGTATCCTCCTTTGATCTGACCCTCTGTTGCTGAACCCGGCTTGTGACCTGTGATTCTCGTCTGCTGTCCTGTACTGTTTTGTCCTGTTGTTGTTGACCCGGCTTGTCTGACTACTCTTTTGTCTCTTCCACCAGCTCACGCCAGTGGCGGCGGCCATTACCGCAGCTGAGGTGTCTCGGGGGCCGCGACCTGGTTCCTGGCTGCGTCAAGTCCATCCCCACCATCAGGGGCCCTGGTGAAGGGCAGCCTGGGACTTAGACTCCGCGCCCTGAGGGACTTCGGTCTGTGGGTGGTGGTTTGTCGTCAGCCAGTGCGTTACATTGTTAGGCCTGCCTGTCCGTTCCTCAGCCCCTGCCCTGACACATCCTGAAACAAGTAGGGGAAGGCTTTAGCTAGGTGTTGTCCAGAATTAACTAGGGTAAGGTCTCAGTCAGGTGTCATCCAGAATCAACTAGGGGAAGGTCTCAGTCAGGTGTCATCCAGAATCAACTAGGGGAAGGTCTCAGTCAGGTGTCATCCAGAATCAACTATGGGAAGGTCTCAGTCAGGTGTCATCCAGAATCAACTACGGGAAGGCTTCAGCCAGGTGTCTTCCAGAACCAACTAGGGCAAGGCTGCAGCCAGGTGTCATCCAGAACCAGCTAAGTGAAGGTCTCAGCCAGATGTCATCCAGAACCAACTACAGAAAGGCCTCAGCCAGGTGTCATCCAGAACCAACTACAGAAAGGCCTCAGCCAGGTGTCATCCAGAACCAACTAGTGGAAAACTTTAGCCAGGTGTTGTCCAGAACCAACTAGGGAAAGGTTTCTGCCTGGCGCCGTCCAGAACCAACTAGAGGAAGCTTCAGCCAGATGTCATCCAGAGCCAACTAAGGGAAGGCGCCAGCCAGGTGTCATCCAGAAGCAACTAGAGGAAGGCTTCAGCCAGATGTCATCCAGAACTAACTAGGATAAGGCCGCAGCCAGATGTCATCCAGAACTAACTAGGATAAGGCCGCAGCCAGGTGTCATCCAGGAACCAGCTAGGGGAAAGCTTCAGCTAGGTGTTGTTTAGAACCAAATAGAGTAAGGCCTCGATCAGATGTTTTCCAGAACCAACTAGGGTAAAACTTCAGCCAGGTGTCCTCCAGAACCAACTAGCTGAAGGCCTCAGCCCGGTGTCATCCAGAACCAAGTAAGGGAAGGCTTTAACCAGGTGTTCAGAATAAACTAGGGGAAGGTCTCAGCCAGAAGCATGCAGAAGCAACTACAGGAAGGCCTCAACCAGGTGTCATCCAGAACCAGCTAGGGGGAAACTTTAGCCAGGTGTTGTCCAGAACCAACTAGGGGAAGGTTTCTGCCTGGTGTCATCCAGAACCAACTAGAGGAAGGCCTCAGCCAGGTGTCATTCAGAACCAACTAGGGTTAGGCACCAGCCAGTTGTCATCCAGAACCAACTAGAGGAAGGCTTCAGCCAGATGTCATCCAGAACCAACTATGGACAGGCCTCAGTCAGATGTCATCCAGAACTAAGTAGAGGAAGGCTTCAGCCAGATGTCATCTGGAACCAACTAGGGAAAGGCCTCAGCCAGATGTCATCCAGAACTAACTAGAGGAAGGCTTCAGCCAGATTTCATCCAGAACCAACTAGGGAAAGGTCTCAGCCAGGTGTCCCCCAAACAGAACTAGGAAAGGAGAGTGCTGAAGAATCCAGAGGTATGTACTTGCATAACTTTAATAACCGTTACTGTATGGAGAAGGTCATAGAAGTCCATAGAAGTCAATGGTATGGACTCTCAAGGAGACCCAGTTTTCCCCGGATAATAATAGCAGATGGATGAGAGGACTCTGTGATCTGTGGGGGGACTCTGTGGTGATGGGGGATACTGATGTAATGGGGGGACTTTGATGTGATGGGGGGGCTCACATGTATAGTGGGACTCTGACTTTGTGATGGGCGTTCTCTGATGGGATGGGGAACCTCTGACATGATCGGGGACCTCTGATGTGATGGGGGGCCTAGCCATGATGGGAGACCTCGAATACGATGGGGGACCTATGATTTCATGTGAGACTTCTGTCATGATGGGGGACCTCTGATGGGATGAGGGTCCTATGATGTAACAGAGACCTCTGACATGATGGAGGGAACAATGATGAGACATGGGTGGGGGGCTTCTGATGTGATGGGAGAGAAACTATGACATGATGAGGGACCTCAAATGTTATAGGGGAACCTCTGAAATGATGGGGGGAGAAATGATGTGACATGGGCCCTCTGACATGATGGGGAGGACCTCTGATGTGATGGGGTACCTCTGAGATGATGGGGGGACCGCTAATGTGGTGGGGGACCTCTGACGTGCTGCAGGTACCTGTGATGTGATGGGGGACCTCTGGCATTATGGGGGGACCTATGATGTGATGGGGACCTCTGACCATGGGGGGACCGCTAATGTGGTGGGGTACCTATAAGATGAAGGGGGACCTCTGACATTATGGTGGGACCTATGATGTAATGGGGACCTCTAACATGATGGGAGGACCACTGATGTGATGGGGGACCTCTGACATGATGGCGGGATCTCTGAATTGGTGGAGGACCTCTGACATGATGGGAGGACCACTGACTTAATGGGGGACCTCTAACATGATGTGGGTACCTATGATATGATGGGTGACCTCTGACATTATGGGGTGACCTATGATGTGATGGGGACCTCTGACATGATGGGAGGACCTATGATGTGATGGGGACATCTGACAAGATGGGGGGACCTCTGACATGATGGGGGACCTATGATGTGATAGGAACCTCTGGTATGATGGGAGGACCACTGATGAGATGGGGGGGACCTCTGATATGATGGGGGGACCTCTGATGTGGTGGGGGACATCTAACATTATGGGGTACCTATGATATGATGGGGGACCTCTGACATTATGGGGGGACCTATGATGTTATGGGGATCTCTGACATGATGGGAGGACCACTGATTTGATGGGGGAACTCTGACATGATGGGGGGGTACCTATGATATGATGGGGGACCTCTGACATTATGGGGCAACTTATGACATGATGGGGACCTCTGACATTATGAGGGGATCTATGATGTGATGGAGACTTTGGATATGATGGGAGGACCACTGATTTGATGGGGGACCTTGACTTGATGGGGGTACCTATGACATGATGGGGGGACCTATGATGTGATGGAGACCTCGGACATTATGAGGGGACCAATGATGTGATGGAGACCTCGGACATTATGAGGGGATATATGAAGTGATGGAGACTCTCGGACATTATGGGGTGACCTATGAAGTGATGGAGACTCTTGGACATTATGGGGGGGACCTATGATGTGATGGAGACCTCAGACATTATGAGGGGGACCTATGAAGTGATTGAGACCTCAGACATTATGGGGGGGACCTATGAAGTGATGGAGACCTCAGACATTATTGGGGGACTATGAAGTGATGGAGACCTCGGACATTATGAGGTGAGCTATGATATAAAGGGGACCTCTGGACATTATGGGGTGACCTATGATGTGATGGAGGCCTCGGCCATGATGGGGGGGACGTACTGATGTGATAGGAGGATCTCTGACATGATGTGCAGTGCCAGGACAAGGTCATCCAGTGCCCAGGACAAAGATTCCAAAACTGCGCCCCCCGTTCCCTGTTCATGACGTGCAAGCTTAGGGGTTCCTACACCCAAAATCAAAAGATCGCTGCCGCTGTCACTACTCCTGTCAGTCTTGTAACAGAAGGAAGGCACCCCCCCATCCCTAGAGTAAGCCATTGCGCCCGGGGCAGCCGCCCCTCTTGCCCACCCCTTGTTCCGGCCCATGTACAGGGAGCTGCCTACCCGTCCGGTTCGAGCTCACCGCCATTTCGCAGTACTTAGGCCTGGTGATTGGTCATTCTGACACCGTATACATAAAAGACGAGGGACTATGGGCTCTTCACAACTCACGGTGGAATGTGATGCCCTCAGTTTTCAGAGGGCATTTGACAAGGAGGCGTTATGCTGCCTCATCATCGCCTGATTGAAACCCTGTAATGCCGCAGTTGGGCGCTTATTGAATGCCATGGTTGAGTCTATATCATGTGTACATCCCTGTGCGGCTGTAGTTTGCCAATTTGGGTGGGTGGCCGGGGGGGGCAGTAAAGTTGCGGCTAAGTTAAATTCTTCAAAGTTAATGGGTATTTCACTTTGTGGATGGCGGAAAGGGGGTGCAATTCCGTGAACCTGTCGCCTTGTCTTCAATGGGCAAAGCTCTGGTTTAAAGCCTCCATCTTGGCATCCAATGAAGTGACACAACACGGTAACGCACCCGTCCGCCGGGCCACTGCCGTGTCTTTCCATTGCATCTCATTAATTCTACACAATTGTTTCCTCAGATGAAGACGACTGTAACAGGAATAAGGAATTGTAGGCCTTGAACCCCTATCGACTCGCTGGACTCCGGCAGACTTCAAAAAGGCATTTATCTTTTTTTTTTTTTCTTTTCCCCTCATCTTTATCGCCTCCCTCACCCCTGTCAATTCAATTAGAGCCCACGGATACTAATACATCGATCGAGGAAGGGCCACAGGTTACTTTAGTTGACTAACAACCTGAAAACATTCTTTGATGAGCACTAATGATTAAATCCCAGTTTGCTAAGGTCATAGATTTCTAACAAAATTAAAATGTACAAGTTAAAACGATTCAGCGCTAATGATTTCCATGAATTTTCCCAGCCGCTTTCCACAAAGAAAGAAAAAAAAAGGAATAATTTGTAGAAAATAAGATGCAGAGGGATAACTGTTCTCTAGCTGCTAACTTAAAATTAGTGCTTCTAAAAGAAAAAAAAAAACAAACAAAAAAATCTATATATATATATATATTTTTTTTTCTTTTTAAAAAGTACTAATTTAAGTTAGCAGCTAGAAAAGAAAAATAAGTATCAAATAATTAGAAAAATCTAAGAAAAAAAGGATTTATTTGTAGAAAATAAGATGCAGAGGG
>CATNWA010002355.1:0-18243 GCA_951230385.1 Staurois parvus
ACCAGTTTTCAGCAACAAAAATCTACTCACAGGTATGGGGGGATTGTAAACCAACATAATATTTATGTGTATGTAGTGCCGACGCCCCCAGCTGGGGACGCTGTTTTAACTGGTTTCTCCCAAAACAGTGTACAAAGGGGCCGACCGCCCAATCTAGGCAAAGAGGCCATTCGCTCCAGCTCAAATAAATACAGTCTTGGGTTTTGTCTTTTTATGATCTATTGCTGGTAAAGCTTGTAATGGGAGAGGGATTGGACACATGGGATACTCCAAAAATGGTTAGCAATTGGATTTGTGAGGACAATCTTCTCATTGAACAGCTGTGATTATTGGACAGTCTAAGGCCTCACAGCTGAACACCATAAGGCAAGTTCTTTATCATCTAGTTAACCTGCACAGCTATTGGAAAGCAATGCAATCTCAGGAAGACTGAACAATACAGGAGGACACTCTTCTCTAAGCTCACAGACCTGAATACTGCTAAGGATGGGGAATGACCAGAATCTGAGACCCTATGAGAGCAGTCTCAGTCCAAGCTATTACTGGCTCTTATATCCCCAAAATAACACAGTCATGAAGAATCAATTCAATTACTCATGAGTCCCAGGACAGCTCCACTTTCCAAATTCCTCTGGACACAATCCAGTGAGTGAGACAGTCTAGATACTTCTCACTCACCAGGTCTCTTTGCTGAAGTCTTGCAGTCAGCTGTGGCACCGCAGAGACCTCACAGAACAAAAAACACAGTCTGCAGGCTGCCTCAGGGGCAATAGCCCCCTGAAGCTTGCCAAGGAAAGGACAATCTCTTTCCAGAGCTTCAGACTATTTATCAGCTTGCTAGCCATCATCTGAGCACACCACCCCAGGGATTGGCTAGGCCATGCTAAATGTTCAGGCTGGTTTTTGAATTCTTCCTCCCTAAGCACCAGAAACATCTTCCATAGGGCAGGGGTAAGCAAACTCCTAGCCTGCCAAAACCTGAACAGACCAGACCACCCAAAGCAGTGGAATTATAGTGAAGCACAGGGATACAGGACACAGTAAAACAGCACACAACACACAGCTAACCCTTTGATCACCCCTCATGTTAACCCCTTCCTGCCCAGTGCCATTAGTACAGTGTCAGTGCTTTTCTTTAGCACTGATCACTGTATTGGTGTCACTGTTGATGTCATTGACACCAAGTCAGTTCCCCCCCCAGTATCAGAATGCCTGCCACAGTCTCACAGTCCTGCAATAAGTCGCTGATCACTGCAATTACTAGTAAAAATTAAAAAAAAAAAAAAAAAGCTCAGTATATATACCGTCATTTGTAAACGCTATAACTTTCACATAAACCAATTAATTTACTCTTATTGGTTTTTTTTGGGCAAAGACATGTAGCAGGATACATTTTTGGCCTAAAATTCATGACGAAATTAGATTTTTAAATTTTTTTTACTGGACATGTTTAACCAGTTGCCGCCCGTCCGGGTAACGGCCGCCATCTGGCTATACACGAACACCTCGTCCCTCCGGGTGGATGCCATATGGCATTCTTTTCAGAGCGTGCATTGCGCATGCCTGCAGGGCCCGCACTGCGGCGCGCGATCTGTCACAGGCCGTGTATCTCGGACACGGCCGCTGACAGCCCTGTGTACCGGCCCCCGTTGCCAGTACCATGTGACCTGCTGTGACCAATCGCAGTAGGTAACATGACAGTTGTATACAATGGATGGCTTTCTTTCATATACCATCCATTGTATACAAGTGTGTCTAGCTGTGAATGCTCACAGCGATCACATGCACAAAGCTGGGCCAATCACAACCCCGCTGTGTCATGTGATTAGCCATGGCCAAATCACAGCTAATCACAAAACACAAACCCTGAATGAATCGATTTCATTCAGGTAAATGCTTGCTTATAGCTAAGTAATTCTTTGCTATAAGCAAATTGTGTAAAAAAATAAATAAATACTGATCACTTCCCCAAAGTAGTACAATGTTACTATGGTAAGATTATACTACTTTGGTCATAGTGAAATATGAAAAAAAAAATCTTAAAAAAAGAGAAAATAAATTTAAATAAAAATAATACATTTTTTTTTTAAATTTAAGAAAATGTATCAATTCTTTTTCATACTGTCACCGGTCAGTGTCCCTGATCACCGCCATGCCAGTTAAATGATGATGTGTTGTACTGTACTGGTAACAGTATGTAAAAAAATATTAAAAATCATTTTTTTTCTTTCTTCAGTTGCTGAAAAATTATGACAAAAAAATTACAACTTCAAAAAACTCACCATGCCTCTTATGAAATACGTCGGAACTGTCTACTTTGCAAAAAGTCATTTGGGGATATCTGTACTGTTCTGACATTCTTGGACCTCAAGAAATTAGATTGGTGTCAGTACTTCAGGAATGATCAATATTCAGATATATACCATAGTTTGTGAACTCTATAACTTTCCTACAGACTAAATAATAAAAAAGTAATTTGGGTTCTTTTCATCAAATAAATGTAGCAGAATACATCTTGGCCTAAATTTGTGAAGAACAATTATTTATTTGCAAACTTTTATAACGGAAACAAAGAAAAACGTGTGTTTTTTTTCCAAAATTTTTTTTTGTTAATTTAGCAAAAAAAAAAAACCCCAGTGGTGATTAAATACCACCAAAAGAAAGCTCTAGTTGTGTGAAGAAAATTATAAAAATTGTAGTTTGGGTACAGTGTTGCATGATCGCGCAATTGTCATTCAAAGTGTGAGAGTGCTGCTGAAACCTGAAAATTGGCCTGGGCAGGAAGGGGGTTAAAAGTGCCCAGTATGGAAGTGGTTAATAGCAAAAATATTGTTTTTTTTTCTCAAAATTATCTGTCTTTTTTTCATAGTGCAAAAAATAAAAAACGCAAAGGCGATCAAATACCACCAAAAGAAAGCTCAATTCATGGGGAAAAAAAGGACGTACATTTTATTTGGGTACAGCCTTATAGGACCACAAAATTGTCAGGTAAAGTAACACAGCACCGTAACGCAAAAAAATGGCCTTGTCAGGAAGGGGGGTAAATCCTCAGGAGGGCAGGTGGTTAATATTTCAGAACAGGAAACATTAACTGGGGATTAAAGACTCAGGAATAATTTGCTAATTCAAAAGTATATCCCAGAACTTAGAAAGCAGAATTGTCAAGGTAGGCAAATTTGTATTGTACTTTTGTACACAATTCTAAGGCAAGCTGATACCACTGAATATATATACAGTGCTCAGCATAAATGAGTACATCCAAATAGATTTGTCAGAAAACCTTGATCCTGGTTGATCCAGGGAATATCTGATTGCCTCTCGGAGGATCAGAAAGGCATTTTTTTTCCCAGCAGGAGCAAATTGAATCATGCTTTGCTGGGTTTTTTTTTTGCCTTCCACTGGATCAACTGTGGGTATAGGATTATAACTTTTTTTTAATAGTTGAACTGGTTCAGCCAGACTAAGGCTGGCCATACATTATACAATTATCTGCAGATTTTCTGCCCAATTTCCTTTAGATTTACCTTCAACTATGTAGTGCAAGGGCCTGCCTAATTGGATACAACAAAGTGTTGTTTAGGTTTGTCCTCCTATTATATGGTTTTTGGTAAATCTAAACCAAAAATCTGCAGATAATTGTATAATGTATGGCCAGCCTAACTCTGTAACTATGTAACTATGCAACCTTTACTTTCCTTTCAGAATCAACATTTTCTATGGAACACTATACTACAAAAAACTCCCACAAATGCCTTTGATTGCAAACAGGATTTGTTCATTTGCACACACTAAAAGTATTTTTCTAACAAATTAATTCAAGACCATGTTACAAAAATGAATACACCCCAATGAAAGTCTTAAGAGCAAAGCGAATATTAGACAACAAAATCCTAATTAACAAGAATTCAACTACAGGTGAGTCTAATTATTCATTAAACAGATGTCCAGCAGACAGTTGATTATAAAAGGGTGTTACTTAACAAAGAAAATCCCTTCCCACTTCATACTGTCAGCAATGGCACCACATAGAAGAGAAATGGCCTGAGAAAGAAAATAATTTCTTTACACAAGAAAGGCTACAGTTGATCCAGGGAATATCCAATTGCCTCTCGGGGGATCAGGAAGGAATTTTTTTCCCAGCAGGAGCAAATTGGATCGTACTTTGCTTGGGGTTTTTTGCCTTCTTCTGGATCAACTGTGGGTATAGGATTATAACTTTCTTTTTTTCCTATGGTTGAACTGGATGGAGTTTTGACTTTTTTGAGCCTGACTAACTATGTAACTATTTACAAAAGAAAGGTGAAGGCTACAAGAAGATCTCCAAACCTTTACTTATCAGTCAGAATACTGTACCAAAAGTGATACAAAAATTTAACAAAGATGGTGTTGCAACCATCTCACAGAGATGTCCAAGCTGTCCACAGAAGTTAACACCTAGCCAAGAGCATCTTCTGATGAGAAGGATTGAAGAAAAATCACCATGCAAGTACACTGCAGTTAGCTAAAAAGTAGAAAGCCAAACTGGGGTGATTGTTTCCCGTGACACAATACGCATACACTGCAGAGGAATAGCCCATGCACAAAAAAAGCCCAGAATTTGCCAGGCCCATGCTAAAAAAGAAGACATCTGGGACTCTGTACTCTGGAGTGGTGAGACCAAGATAAATGTTTTTGGAACTGATGGCTTTCAAACTGTATGGCGCCACAAAGGCGAGGAGTGCTGCTGGTGTCAGGGAGCTGCATTTCATTAATGGTATCATGAAATCATAGATGTACTGCTCTATATTGAAAGAGAATATGCTACCATCGTTCTGTGCCCTTGGTCAATGTGGAGTTTTGCATGAATTGGGCATAAAATGTGCTCTGAACGTCATCTAAGTCACAACAATAGAAGAACACAGTCTGCTGAACATAATACTACACAAACATTAGATGTTGCCATGGTTTAATTGCACATAACATGTAAACATTCACAGTGCAGGGAGGAAAAAGTATGTGAGGCCCTAGCTTAATGACTTCTCCCAGAGCTAATTGGAGCCAGGAGTGAGCCAACCTAGACTCCAATCAGTGTGATGATATTGGATGTGTTGCTGACAGCTGTCCTGCCCTTAAAAAACATACACCTGTTTTGGGTTTACTGGTTTCAAGAAGCACTGTCTGATGTGAACCATGCCTCGCAGAAAAGAGCTTGCAGAAGACCTACGATCAAGAATTGTTGACTTGCATGAAGCTGGAAAGGGTTACAAAAGTATCTCTAAAAGCCTTGATGTTCATGTGTCCACGGTAAGACAGACTGTCTACAAATGGAGAAAGTTTAGCACTGTTGCTACTCTCCCTAGGCGTGGTCGTCCTGTAAAAATGACTGCAAGAGCACAGCGCAGAATGCTGCATGAGGTAAAGAAGAATCCCAGAGTGTCAGCTAAAGACCTCAGGAAATCTCTGGCACATGATAACATTTGTGTTGACACATCTACAATAAGGAAAACATTAAACAAGAATGGAGTACATGGGGACACCACGGAGGAAGCCATTGCTGTCCAAAAAGAATATTGCAGCACATTTGAAGTTTGCAAAAGAGCACCTGGATGTTCCACAGCACTACTGGCAAAATATACTGTGGACAGATGAAACCAAGATTGAGTTGTTTGGGAAGAACACACAACACTATGTGTGGAGAAAAAAAAGGCACAGCACACCAACATCAAAACCTCATCCCCACTGTAAAAACATGCCGGAGGGAGCATCATGGTTTGGGGCTGCTTTGCTGCCTCAGGGCCTGGACGGATTGTTGTCATTGATGGGAAAATTAATTCCAGAGTTTATCAAGACATTTTGCAGGAAAACGTACGACGACCATCTGTCCGCCAACTGAAGCTCCGCAGAGGATGGGTGATGCAACAGGACAATGACCCAAAGCATACAAGTAATTCATCAAAACAATGGCTGCAACAGCACAGAATACGCCTTCTGGAGTCCTGACCTCAACCCGATTGAAATGCTGTGGCATGACCTTAAGAGAGCGATTCACACCAGACATCCCAAGAATATTGCTACACTGAAACAGTTTTGTGAAGAGGAGTGGTCCAAAATTACTCCAGATCGTTGTGCAGGTCTGATCTGCAACTACAGGAAACGTTTGGTTGAGGTTATTGCTGCCAAAGGAAGGTCAACCAGTTATTAAGTCCAAAGGTTCACATACTTTTTCCTCCCTGCACTGTGAATGTTTACATGTTATGTGCAATTAAACCATGGCAACATCTAATGTTTGTGTAGTATTATGTTCAGTAGACTGTGTTCTTCTATTGTTGTGACTTAGATGATGTTCAGAGCACATTTTATGCCCAATTCATGCAAAACTCCACGTAATCCCAATGGGTTCACATACTTTTTCTTGCAACTGTATATATATATATATATATATATATATATATATTTGAGTTTAACAAATATTTTATGCTTTGTGGTGAATTATTTTTCCTGTACACCAAAACAAGAAGGAGAAATGACAGGAGATGTTTCCGACTAGTTGTAGAGCAGCTGCAAGGTCACTAGGATCAGAATGGCTTAGAAAGATGTTGAATTCTTAATGAAGGTGGAAATCCCTGCAATAGAACTTTTCATTGTGACATTTCCAGTCTACTGCTTATGTCATAAAGTGTCATAGTATAGAGCCTGAGAGAATTTGCTAATTTTTAGCATCAACTACTACCAAATGTTAAAAGCAATATGACCACAGACTGAAAATATCAAAACTTGTATGGGCTTTACTAGACTTTTCCATAAAATCATTGTTCTAAACAGATCTTGAAGTACTACAAGGCAGACATCTGTGGCTGTGTGTGACAAATAAGGCTGTCTGCACTATAGGCCCAAGTCAACAGAAAGGAAATAAAAATTACAGATATTGATGTTACTATGTATGTGGATGGTGGTATACATAGCTTTGAAAGAAGGTGGTAATACATGTTCCTTAGTATTAACTAAGAATTAATATTCCAGGTAAATACAGTGTTATATAGTAAAATGTAGTCAAGTAAAAATCTTCTGTGTTCCTTTAAACATTCAAAATAACACAATATAAATTAATCCTCTATGAGTGTCCAAAGAAAAAGTCCCATGCCACTTAAGTAACAAAGTGTCCTTAAATCTAAACATAGTAATTTCAAAATTTTCTTTCTTCAATTGACTGTGATAATTACAAAATGTACACCTTCAATTGACCAAGAACTAGCCAAGTACTACTCTCTACCTCACACATGGACATACACTCACCGATTAGAATTGCCACACATTCTCAAGAATGGAAATCACTCTTAAGAGGCATAAATTGTTAATCCAGTTCAAGAAAACGAGGCTATACTTAGTATGATACCACATAGACTGATATTAGTTTATCTAAACCCATCTACTTACATTTAAAAAACAATTTAAATCCTCCATGAGGGATACACACCTTTTTAGACCAAAAAGGATTGTTTTAATTGCAACAAATGTAGGGGCTGCAGGGTAAGGCCAATGCAAAAAAAAAAAGTGCTTTCATCCTTGCAAGGGGAAAAATGTTTTAGGATTCAGGATTTATTTCATGTGATACTACACAGATAGAATATGTTCTACAGTGTCAGTGTGGAATTCAGTATATTGGGTGCACTAAAAGCTCCCTCAAAAAATGTCTCTGAACAGATTCACAGCATTCAGTTGGGGTATAAAAATCATAGTATCTCCCTACAATATAGGGAGGTTCATAACAGAGATACAAGCAGTTTGCAAATTTGGAGTATTATGTGTGTAAGACCCTTAACTAACAGAGTAAGGAGTATATCACAAAAACAAACAAATTGTGCTTGTACTATGAGTACCCTTTGACCTAGAGCTAGATATTAACCATTTTCTAAGAAGCTTCTAGTCCAGACTCTTTTTTTTTTTTTTTTTTTTTTTTTTTTTTTTTAGATTTCTTTGTTAGATGGACTGCATTATTTCATTTGTATGACCTGAAATTTCTATTCATGTATACACTGCTCAAAAAAATTTAAACTTTGAACATACATCAGATCTCAATGGGGAAAAATATCATGCTGGATACTGATATGGACTGGGTAATATGTTAGGAACGTAAGGATGCCCCATCGTTTGATGGAAATGAAAATTATCAACCTACAGAGGACTGAACTCAAAGACACCTCGAAAATCAAAGTGAAAAAATTATGCAGCAGGATAGTCCATTTTGCTGAAATTTCATTGCAACAACTCAAGATGGTACTCAGTAGTTTGTATGGCCCCATGTGCTTGTATGCATGCCTGACAACATCAAGGCATGCTCCTAATGGAGACGACGGATGGTGCCCTGGGGTATTTCCTCCCTGATCTGGACCAGGGCATCACTGAGCTCCTGGACATCATGATAACCCAGAGGTGTTCCATTGGATTTAGGTCAGGCGAGCGTGGGGGCCATTCAACGGTATCATTTCCTTCATCCTCCAGGAACTGCCTGCATACTCTAGCCACATGAGGCCAGGCATTGTCTTGCATCAGGAGGAACCCACTGCACCAGCATAGGGTCTGACAATGGGTCCAAGGATTTCATCCCGATACGATACCTAATGGCAGGCATTGTCTAGCCTGTAGAGGTCTGTCGTCCCTCCATGGATATGCCTCCCCAGACCATCACTGACCCACCGCCAAAATGGTCATGCTAAAACGATGTTACAGGCAGCATAACATTCTCCACTGCTCCAGACCCTTTCACGTTTGTCACATGCGCTCTGGGTGAACCTGCTCTCATCTGTGAAAAGCACAGGGCGCCAGTGGCGGACCTGAAAATTTTGGTGTTTGATGGCAAATGCCAATCAAGCTCTATCATGCTGGGCAGTGAGCACAGGGCCCACTAGAGGATGTCGGGCCCTCGTGCCAACCTCATGAAGTCTGTTTCTGATTGTTTGGTCAGAGACATTCACACTAGTGGCCTGCTAGAAGTCATTTTGCAAGGGTTCTGGCAGTGCTCATCCTGTTCCTCCTTGCACAAAGGAGCAGATATCGGTTCTGCTGATGGGTTAAGGACCTTCTACGGCCCTTTCATCTTAGAAAAGATGAGTAGGGAAAAAAATGGCAGTGGCCTCCACCTGTAAAACCATTCCTATTTGGGGGGGTCATCTCATTGTTGCCCATCTAATGCACCTGTTGTTAATTACATTAACACCAAAGCAGCTGAAACTGATTAACAACCCCCTCTGCTACTTAACCGACCAGATCAATATCCAAGAAGTTTAATTGACTTGATGCTATACTCTGATTAAAAAGTGTTCCTTTAATTTATTTGAGCAGTGTATTACATATATATATTTAATCAATAATATTATATTTAACCTCCCTGGCGGTATGATTATTTCAGATTTTTGGTGCTGAAAGCGGTACCATTTTTTTCATGGAAATATGTATTTTTTTTTAATTGTAGGCCTGTAATTTTTAGGAAAAACTCACTGAAATCTGTCCGAACAAGAGTCTAGTAAACATCCGGGTATGATAAAATTTGAAACACAAAATCATAAATTATAATTTAATAAATAATCATAAAAATAATATAATAATAATAAAAAATTTAATTCAATAATATAATCAAACCAAAACACTGAAATTTGAAATTATGAGCACCAAGTTCGCACATTGCTGAGCTCAGTCGAAAATCGTTTTCAGTGTCTGATGACGAATTTCCCCCACAAATCATTATCACTCAATTCTGCAAGTGGTTCTGATTTACTATCGCTGTTCTCTAGCCGGTCTAAAACCGCTTTTGGACGTAAAGGGACGCTTTTTGGATGCCATGGACGTTTCCCCAGTTTCCAGGCAGAAAAAGAACAGATACAAAATGCCAGGCAGGGCACAGGACAAAGCACTCGGGACAAAATGTATGTGAAATTGGTTGAGACAGCAATGTTTTAACTATGTAAAATGTAAAAAAAAAATATGACATTTTTTTAAAATTTTTAAATTTCCCGGCGGCGGCGCCCGTACGTCCACCGACGTCACAGGGACAGGACACAGAAGCCGGATAGCCGGGCATCGGCCGGAGGAGATGGCCGGGGTACGCTGCAGGGGACACATCGCGGGAGCGCAGAGGTAAGGTAAAAGTGAAGACAAATGCCGAAAGCAGATGCCGCATGGGTATTCCCGGAGTGTAGCTCGGGGTTACCGCTTCTTAGGTACTGAAATGTTTACCCCGAGCTACACTCGGGAAATACCGCTAAGGATAGGTTAATCAATATCTCAATGAACACAGAACAATTTCCAAAATTTATGACAAAACTGAGTTTTATAGAAACATTTGTTTAGCTCATTATATGAAAGTAAGGTATAATAATATAACTTAGATTACAAAATCTTCAGTTTTACTCAAATTAGTTGATGCAAAAATGAATACACTCCACAATAACAAACGACTCCATCTAGTATTTTGTGTATGACTTCCATGATTTTTGTAAGGACAGCACCAAGGCTTCTAGGCATGGACTGAACAAATCGGCGCACATGTATTGCAAACATCGATCTTTTTCCATTATTCCCAAGAACAACTTATGTTAAAGCCTGGATGCTGGATGGAGAGTGATGCTCAACTTGCTTCTTCAGAAATTCACCACAGGTGTTTGACTAGGTTCAGATCAGGAGACACATACTTGGCCACTGAATCACTTTCACTCTGTTTTTTTCTTCAGTAAATGCAACAGTGGCCTTAGAATGTGTGTGTTTTGGATCGTTGTCATATTGAAAAAGTGCACAATGATGACCAAGGGCATTGGTAGAACATCTTCTCTTTCAATACAGAGCAGAGTACATCTGTGAATTCATTGATTGACCATCAATAAAATGCAGCTTCCCAGGACAACAGCCCAGCATCACTCAATGCAGCCCCACAAAAGGACACTGCCACCACAGTTTCACAATTAGGCACACCATGCATTTTGTTTTTTTTGTACTCCTCACCAACACCATACAGTTTGGAAGCCCATCCATTCCAAAAACATTTATCTTGGTCTTATCACTTCAGAGTACAGAGTGTTCCAGTAGTGTTCTTCTTTTTTTTAGCATTGGCCCCTGGCAAATTCTAGGCGGGATTTTTTGTGCATGAGGTCTAGGTGAGACTTTCTTCGTGAATGACACCCATAGAATGCTATTCCCCTGCAGCGTACTCCCATATTGTGTCACAGGAAACAATCACCCCAGTTTGGCTCTATCTACTTTCTCTAGCTAACTGCAAGTGAACTTGCATGGTGATTTACTTCCAAACCCTTCTCATCAGAAGATGCTCCTGGTGAGGTGTTAACTCCCATGGACACCCTGTACATTTTCTTTTGAGATGGTTGCAGTTCCAATCTTTGTTAAATTTCTGTAATCACTTTTGCTTCAGTATTCCGATGATAAGTAAAGCTTTGCTGATCTTCTTGTAGCCTTCACCTTTCCTTTTCTAACAAAAATTATTTCTTTCTCAGGTCTTGTGACATTTCTCATCTATGTGGTACCACTGCTGACAGCATGAAATGGGAAGGATTTTTCTTTGTTAAGTAACGCCTCCCTTTTATAGTCAACTGTCTGCTGGGGACACCTGTTTAATGACTTAATATAGACGTCACCAATGGAGTTAAATTCTTGTTAATTAGAATTTTGTTGTCTAAAATTTAGCTTTGCTCCTAAGACTTTCATTGGGGTGTATTCATTTTTGCAAAGTGTACTTCAATAAATTTGTGATAGGAAAAATACTTTTCACTGTGTGCAAATGAACAAATCTTGTTTGCTCAATCAATAGCCTGCATTTGTGGGAATGTGTTTGTAGTATTGTTTTCCAGTGTTCCATAGAAAATGTGATTTCTGAAAGGAATAAAGTAAAGGTTTTCCGACAAATCTGTTGGGGTGTACTCATTTATACTGAGCAACATATATATATATATATATATATATATACATATATATTGCTTGGTTGTATGCATAGTCCCATGATTTAAAAGTTGATATTCCTTTCAATTACATTTGGTGGCGTTCAAATTTGATGACCTATTATAGTGAAGAAGCATTACACACACTGGCTGATTACCCTCTGGATAATCAGTCATCATTAACAAACGAAATGTGGATTGGGGCGTGAGTCAGACTGTGGTATTGTAAGGCGGGTCTCAGCAAATTGATTCGGGAACAGCCCTGCCACTCCAGTGGTGGAGAGGAACAGAGCAGAGAGAGTCAGAGTCCTGAGGGCCTCTTTCATTACCATTAAGTGGAGAAAAACTGCTGGAAATTGATGTGCAGATTTCACTTACAGAGAACATCAGTTTTACACCAAGTTTTTATGGCTGTGTTTCAATGAGTTTTATACATATTGCAAAATTGCTGCGCAGAAAAAAATCTGCAGGTGATACTGTTTTGTGGGTTGTGAAGCCCTATGGGTGTAGGTGTGACTGTTTTGCTCATGCATTTTTCATTTTGGTCAGTCTTCAATGTACCAACATAGAAATAATGCTCGTAATAGTTATATTAGTCACAGGTGTTTTTTTTTAGGCGAAAAGTAGACATTCTGAGCCCTAGATGAATGGAGTGAGGCTACGTCTTTGGAGAGCTCTGAAAACTGTGGCAGGACAGGAATGTTGGTGGCGCATAGCTCTCAGGAAGCTCGGCCTTCCTGAAGGGTTCACGAAAGTTCAGGATTGATTGCATCTCCTCCCAGTTCGGGGTGCGGTCTGGTGGGATAACTGTGGTTGTTGGTGCATGGCCTGATAGGTGGAATGTGGGTGGGGGTGTCCTCCTTCAGGGGGTGACCACAGTACCCTGAGGGTTGTCATTCCCTCCCCTGTTGCTTGCCATGGGCTCCATGATCAATGTTTTGGAACCGCTTTCATTCTAAAAAAAGCCCTCAATTTTTTATTTGTCAGGCAATTAATTATTGATAAAACATACTTATTTTAGAAGCCATTTTGCTATGTCCGGCTAAACCTGCAGCATTGGTTCTAGAAAGCATCGAAGGAGGGCGACAAATGGCTCCGTTGTCAACCGCTTAGTTAACAAAAAAATCTTCACTGCAATTAAAAACGCATTTAGGAAGTTTCAGTCTGAAAGGACATCCTATGTGGCAGAGAAGCTCAGCATTTGAGGTAAAGAAGGTGGAAATGTTTCAGGGGGTGGGTAAAGGGATGCATCCGGTGTACCACATGCAAATCTACACCCGGCCATATAGGATAAGATTAACCACAGAATGTTAAACTCATGTTCTCTTTTCATCACTGATACACAGGGTTGTTCTGAGTGGAACCCGTATGCGGAGTCTGGAAAGGTAGAAGGACGTTTAGGATGAGGCTTTTGCAAACAAGTGGGGCCTGCTAGGGACCGGAGAGCTACCTGACTCGCGGGCGGTAGGTTTAGCTATCGGGAGCAAGAGGGTCCTGCCCTGAAAAAATTCCTGTACAGATGTCGTGGTGGTCGTAGCCTTGTTCACTGTTGAGTTAAGAAAATTCTAAGGACTGGAGACAAGAATGCTATTGTCCCTGGGCATCCGTTTTCATTTGGTGGCCGTTTGCTTCGGAACTGAAAAGAACGTCATAGCGTTCAAGATAGGACAACCATTGTAGCGAATGATAGACTTTATATAGTCTATAAACTAGGTCCACCAAAGATACAACTCTAAGGGTTAGAAGATGTTACGACGGAGAGCTCTGGCAGTCCTCCTTGGGTAAGCTTTCATCTGGCAACCACGTTTCGCTGATGCTAATGTCGTCTAAGAAGAGAAAAATGCTGGGGCATTGGGACAACATGACTGTGGGGACGTCACTTACAGGAAAACCTACGAGCTTGGGAATGTAGCCCTCTCCTTGAAGTATGAGGTGAGCTGCTCAGGGACTCTTTTGGATCATCAATGAGAACAGGTCAATAACGCTAGGCATTAGGACCTGTTGGGGATCAGATGCTTTGAGACCCTTATGCTTTTCTTGGCGGTCACAATGTTATACTATACTTTGAGAAGAGAAACAAAATTGGCTCAAGGCTGATTACTATTAGTAAGTCCTCTGATGCGGCCAAAATTGGTCTGGACCATGGGGTTTTCTTTCACTGAAGATTAGACAAATACTGGTGTATTGTCTTTTGATAGAATGGCACGCGCCAGTCATAGAGCGTCATGTGCGTGAGAGGAGTGGGGCTACTGTACACTATGCAGGTACAATGAGGTATGTTGGTTTTATTTTAATTATTATTGAGGGTGGGGGGCTCGGGTCTGATTCCAAACTAGGTGTAAAAACGCGAATGGCCGGAATCCGGACCGATAAACTACGCCTACAAAAAAAGGGGGTTCGCAACGAATGATAGATTTTTGGAATGTTTTTAATTCTAAAAAAAAGCCCTCATTTTTTATTTGTCATAAGGCAATGAATTATTGTAATATACTATTTTTGAGCATTTTTTTATGTCATAACTGGAGCATTTGCAAGGTGAGGTCGAGGACAAAAGGGCAGTTGATTGTAAACTCAAACTTCACCCCCCCCCCTCCTCTCAATTTAAACTGCTTTAGAACTTTCAGAGGTGAAGAATTCTATGAGGAAGAGAGCTCTAAGCATGATTAAAGAATGGGAAGGGGGGGGACGTTACAGATGGGTCAGGGGCTGGGGACTGCTAAGCGACATAAGATGGTGGAGCAACGTGACCATTTTGGAATTCTGGTTCTCGTTTTGGCATGAAAAAGGGTTGATCTTGATGTGGAATCTAGTGTCTGGAAAGGAGAAGGCAGGTTGTAGGATGAGGCTTTTTACAAACAGGCATCTAACACTAAAATACGATGACTCCAGCATGGAGTAGGTTAGCGTAGTGTAGTTCAGATGTAGGTCCTGCCCTAAAAGAGTCTACCTTGTCGTGGTGGCAGGCTTGTCATCTTTTGGTTTAAAAATACTCAAAACTGGAGAAAGAAATCTATGTCCTCTGGGCAGTGCCATTTTTGACCAAGGGATTCAGTCTAAAAGAACGTCGTTGGATTTTCATATGGGCAGAGCAGAAAAAAATAGTTCTATGTCTATATTTATAGAAAAAAATAGAGACAGTCATTTTCTTAATGTTACACGTTTATTCCTTCTATTTCATGCCGCTAGGCAACATTTCTCTGATCTAATGTTTAAAAGGAGGAATTGCTGGCCACGGCACAACTCTGGAGATTTCTCTGCTGACCACAGCTGTTGATCAGCTCTCCAGGTAGGGTTGGCGCTTTCTCTTTGGCTCCTCATGCTGTTAGGTCTGCTGTCATAGGACTGTTTTGCGGATTCTTTTTCTTTTCTGGTCATCTTCAATGTTACCAACATAGAAATAATGCTCGTAATAGTATATTAGCACAGACAGTTTTTTTTAGGCGAAAAGTAGACATTCTGAGCCTAGATGAATGGAGTGAAGGCTAGTCTTTGGATGAGCTCTGAAACTGTGGCAGGACAGGAATGTTGGTGGCGCATAGCTCTCAGGAAGCCTTGGCCCTTCCTGAAGGGTTCACGAAGTTCAGGATTGATACGAGCATCTCCTCCAGTTGGGTGCGGTCTGGTGGGATTCTTAACTGGGTGTTCGACTTGCCGCATGGCTGCCTGATAGGTCTGTGTGGGTGGGGTGTCCTCCTTCAGGGGGTGACCACAGTACACCGACTTGAGGGTTGTCATACCCCGTGGTTGCTAGCCATGAAGGCTCCATTCAGATGTTTTACTGACTTTAATCTAACAAAAAAAGCCCAACATTTTTATTTGTCATGCAATGAATTATTGTAACATACTATTTTGTAGCATTTTATCTATGTCAGTAAACCTTGAGCATTGGTAGGATGAGGCATGAGGGCGACAAAGGCAGTTGATTGTAAAACAAAATTCACTGCAATTAAACTGCTTTTAGAATCTTTCAGACTGAAGGACATCTATGTGGCAAGTTGAGACTCTGCATTTAGATTAAAGAAGGGGAAATCGTCACTGTTGGGACGTTACAGATGATCATTGCTGATTACTGCATCACCCGCCATAAGATAAGAGCAACAACCATTTTAAATCTGTTCTCTGTTTTGTGAATGAAAAGGGTTTTTCTTATGTGGATCTCAGTAACAAGTCCTGGAAAGGAAGAAGGCAGGTTGTAGGATGAGGCTTTTTTCAAACAGGCATCTAACACTAAAAATACGATGACTAGCATGTGAGTAGGTTAGCGTAGTGTAGTTCTAGTGTAGGTCCTGCCCCAAAAGAGTCTCAACCCTTGTCGTGGGTGGGCAGGCTTGGTCATCTTTTGGTTAAAAATGTCAAAAACTGGAGAAGAATCTTATTGTCTCTGGGGCAGTGCCATTTTTGACCCAAGGGATTCAACTAAAAGACTCGTCTAGATTTCATATGGCAGAGCAGAAAAAAATAGTTCTATGTCTATATTTATAGAAAAAAAGGATAGAGACAGTCAAGTTTTTAATGTTACACATTTATTCCTTCTATTTCATGCCGGCAACATTTGTCTGATCTAAAGTTTTAAAGGAGGAAACTTGCTGGCCATTTCCGCACAAAACTCTGGAGATTTCTTCTGCTGACCCACACTGTTGATACAGGCTCTCCAGGTAGGGTCAGTGCCCTTTCTAATTTGGGTCCTCATCCCTGTTAGGTCTGCTGTCATAGGACTGAGTTTTGGATCATTCTTTTACGTCTTCTTTTGGTCAGGGTCTTCAATGTTACCAAACAATGAAAAAAAATGCTCACGTAATAGTATACAGTAGCACAGGTTTCTTTTTTTTAGGAAAAGTAGACATTCTGAGCCTAGATGGAATGGAGTAGAGGCCCTAACGTCTCTTTGAGAGCTCTCCCATAAAACTGTGGCAGGACACAGGAATGTTTGGTGGCGCATAGCTCTCAGGAAGCCTTCCGGGCCTTCCTGAAGGGTTCACGAAGTTTCAGGAAATTGATTGCATCTCCTCCCAGTTGGGGTCTGCGGTCTGGTGGGATACACAAAGTGGTGTATGTGCATACTCATGGCCTGATAGGTGGAATGTGGGTGGGGTGTCCTCCTTCAGGGTGTGACCACAGTACCCTGAAGGGATTGTCATCATTCCCCCTGTTGCTTGCTGCCATGGGCTCCATTCAGATGTTTTGGAATTTTTTAAATTCTAAAAAAAGCCCCTCATTTTTTATTGTTCATGCATGTATTTATTGTAACATACTATTTATGAGCATTTTTTTATGTCAGTAAACCTGAGCATTGGTAGGATGAGGAGGGGACAAAAAAGTTTTTTTGTAAAACAAACTTCACTGCAATTAAAATGCTTAGAACTTTCAGACTGGGGAAAAATTATTGGGGGAAAAAGTCTGCATTGATTAAGAAGGGGAAAAAGGTTGGGACGTTAAGTGATCATTGTGATACTGCACACCCGCCCTAAAATAAAGCAAACCATTTTAAATCTGTTCTTGTTTTGTGAATGAAAAGGGTTTTTTTTATGTGGATTTTAGTAAAAAAGTTGGAAAGGAAGAAGGAGGTTGTAGGTTTAGGCTTTTTACAAACACATCTAAACAAAAATACGATGCTAGCATGGGAGTAGGTTTGCGTAGGTAGTTTTAGTGAGGTCCCGCCCCAAAAAATCTTTCCTTGTTGGTGGGCGGCTTTCATCTTTTGGTTAAAATGTCAAAACTGGGGGAAAGAATCTATTGTCTCTGGGCAGTGCCCTTTTTGACCAAGGGATTCAAAATAAAAATCGTGTTTTTTTTTGGCAGAGCAAAAAAAAATAGTTCTATGTCTATATTTAAAGAAAAAAAGTTTTGGCGTCATTTTTAATGTTACCGTTTTTCCTTTTATTTCATGCCGGCAACATTTTTCTGATTTATTTTAAGGAGGAACTTGTTTGGCCCCCAAAAATCTGGAGATTTCTTGTGACCACAGCTTTGATCACTCTCCCGGGAGGGGGGGCGCCTTTCTCTTTTGTCCTCATGCTTTAGGTCTGTGTCATAGGCTTTTTGCTCATTCTTTTTCTTTTTTGGTCGTCTTTAATGTTCCAACATAGAAATAATGCTGTAATATTTTAAATTTGCACAGGTTTTTTTTGGGAAAAATAGAATTCTGGCCTAGAGAATGGAGTTTGGGGGACGTTTTGAGAGTCGAAAATGTGGCAGGACAGGAATGTTGGGGGCGCATAGCTTCAGAAGCCTTGGGCCCTTTCCCGAAGGGTTTACGAAGTTCGGATTGATTGCTCTCCTCCCCGTTTGGGTGCGGCTGTGGGATAACTGTGGTGTTGTGCATGGC
>CATNWA010002356.1:0-23132 GCA_951230385.1 Staurois parvus
AAGTAACAGTTCTGTTTGCCTCAGTATCTATTCGTGTCCCTCACTGGAACAATTCTGGGTCTGTCCATATGTAAACAATTCTGTGGCCCATATTGGTAACGTTGTCTGTGGCCCTATGTATTCAGTTCTGTATGCCCTCTGTATCAATTCCTGGGTGTCCCTCAGTTACAATTCTGTGTCTGTCCCTAAAGTATACAATTTCTGTTGCCCCTTAGTAACGTTGTCTTGTGGCCCACTATGTTACAGTTTCTGTGGGCCTTAGTTACGATTCAGTGGCCCTAAGTAACAAATCGGTGGCCCTTTGTAACGTTTCTGTGGCACCTTATAGTATCGAATTCGTGTGTCCCTAAGTAAACGTTTCAGTGGCCCCTAAGTAACGTTTCTGTGGCCCTATGTAACAGTTTCTGTGGCCCGTAAGTAACGTTTGCTGTGGCCCTAAGTAACGTATCGTGTGGCATTAAGTAACGTTTCTGTGTCCTAATACTAACGTTTCTTTGTCCCTTAGTTACGTGTCTGTGTCCCTAACTGTCCCTAAGTATACAAGCCTATGGTGTGCCTCTAATGAACGTGACTGTGATGGCTATATGGATCGTATTCTTATAATGGCCACATAAGTTAGCTCGATCATGTGACTCAGTTTGCTGTGTCCCTGGACCTAACGTTCTATGTCCCGAAGAAACGTGTCCACTGGTCTGGATGAAGTCCCTAAGTATCCTGGTACAGCGCGCAGGGGCGGCGCGCTGTTCGAATGCACCTGACTGCAAATGTAGAATTCTAAAGTGGGCCGCACTTGGGGTTTAAGTTCACCATTACCCCGTCCAGGCTGGCTGGACCCCCCCCCCCTAATGCCCCCCCCCCCCAATAATGAATGCAGTTATGGTTCCGCACGGCCTTGGCCCGCCACGCGCCTTCCCAGACATCCCCGCTCCGTCAGCCGCACATGGCCGCCCCATTTTAGGTTTCCCCAAAATTTCGATTCGCGCATCCAAGTCTGCTTATATTTTTCTAATATTCGAAGCGAATTCCTCACTTCGCCTACTTCGATTCGCTCATCTATAAGCGGGTTCGCAATTCCATCAGTGGATCGGGTGGGGCTCAGATGTAATGGTCACTCATCAAAATGGTTTAATCTAGCTTCAGGTTGTGCTCCATGAAGGTAAATAGTATTATTCAAATTATTCCATATTTCTGATTATAACCCTTATCAACAAATCTAATCCCACAATGGCTTCTGATTGAATGAGGTAAAAATCACTGTCCTGACAGCAATTCCTCCTTAGTCTCTAATCTGACCCTTAGGAATATTTTTAAACCACAATGGATGATGTTCACTAAACCATGAGCAAATAACTATTGCGGTCAGTAGGTTTAAAGTAGTTTGTGGTGAGTAAGGCATCATCTTTTCTAAAGATCTTTTTAATCTAAAAAAATGTGTTAGCATCTATACTATTCTGATAATCCAACTTGATATTATTCTGATTTCACATTCAATCCTTTAAGAAAAACAGTCAAATCAGCTTCAGAACCATGCCCAGATTCAGTGTGGGGGGGAACAGGTCATCAATGAACGTCTTGTATTTAGCAGACTTGTAATCTACAGAGCGGGGTGGTGAGACGCACATTAAATCAGCTAGCAGTTTCACTGCAGCTACACGTGGCGAGTGTTCTTTATTTACCCACATATGGAATTTGAATAATACTTACCTTGATGGAGTCTGAGTTGGATTAACCATTTGATGAGTGACCATTATTACGTCTGAGCGATCTGGTTTAATTAATCTCCACATCTATTGAAAATCATAGCTAGGAAGGTGTCATATCCAGCAAAGAGGGTATTCATCATACAAAATAGCAAAAATGGTATGTAACATAATGTAACATTATGTTACATACAGTTGTGTTCAAAATAATAGCAGTCAGACATCACTAACCTGATCAATCACTGTTTATGGTAGAAATGATATTTCTTCATGGCAAATAATTTACTAGCAGGTGTAGTAGAGTAATAGAAATCCAACAGACCCAACAGTCATGACATGCATGCTGCTGATTCTGTGTAATTGAATCACTAATTGAAAGGGGCATGTTCAAAGTAATAGTAATGTGGAGTTCTATTAGTGAGGTCATTCATTCTTTGAAAAACAGGCGGAAATTATTGCCCTTATTTAAGGAAGGAAGGAAGCAAATGTTGTACATGCTGGTTACAGTGCATTTCTCTCTGAAATTCTGAGGAAAATGGGTCGTTCCAGACATTGTTCATAAGAACAGCGTACCTTGATTAAAAAGTTGATTGGAGAGGGGAAAACATATAAAGAAGTGTAGAAAATGATAGGATGCTCAGCTAAAATGATCACAAATGCTTTAAAATGGCAACCAAAACCTGAAAGCCGTGGAAGAAAGTGAAAAACTACCATTCAAATGGATAGAAGAATAGCCAAAATGGCAAGGACTCAGCCAACAATCAGCTCCAGGAAGATCAAAGAAGGTCTAAAATTACCTGTGAGTACTGTTACAATTAGAAGACGCCTATGTGAAGCCAATCTATCTGCAAGAAGTCCCACTGTTGAAAAAAAGATGTGCTGAAGAGGTTACAATTTGCCAAAGAGCACATTGACTGGCCTAAAGAGAAATGGCGCAACATTTTGTGGACTGATGAAAGTAAGATTGTTCTTTTTGGGTCTAGTGGCCGGATACAGTTTGTCAGACGACCCCCAAACACTGAATTCAAGCCACAGTACACTGTGAAGACATTGAAGCATGGTTGCGCAAGCATCATGATATGGGGATGTTTCTCATACTATGGTGTTGGGCCTATTTTTCGCATACCAGGGATCATGGATCAGTTCTGAATACATCAGAATACTTGAAGAGGTCATGCTGCCTTATGCTGAAGAGGAAATGCCCTTGAAATGGGTGTTCCAACAAGACAACGACCCAAAACACACCAGTAAACGTGCAACATCTTGTTTCCAGACCAACAAGATTGACGTTATGGAGTGGCCAGCCCAATCCCCGGATCTTAATCCAATAGAAAACTTGTGGGGTGACATCAAAAATGCAGTTTCTGAGGCAAAACCAAGACATAGAGAATTTTGGAATGTAGTCTAATCATCCCGGGCTGGAATACCTGTTCACAGGTTCCAGAAGTTGGTTGACTCCATGCAACACAGATGTACAGCAGTTCTCAGAAACAGTGCTTATACAACTAAATATTAATTAAGTGATTCAATGAAAGCAAAATCTTCAAACATTTTTCAGTTTATATAGTGAATGTTTGAGTTTGTAAAGAAGAATACAAACACTGCTATTTTTTTGAACAGTCTAATATTCACTTTTCTTCAATTTCTTTTTAGAGGAACAACACACATTTGATATATTTTTCTTCATGTTTTGATTTGAAATAAAATGTGTAGTGTTTCCAATGCATTTGTGTGTATGGAAATAAAAGCTATTAGAAGGATTTTGAGCTTTATTCACTTTTTTCAACACACTGCTATTATTTTGAACACAACTGTACCATTTTTAATTTAGGAAAGTGTATTGGGGTTCACTGTACTGACCATTTTCATCTATATGTAAATTGATTATATGGGGACAATCCCTAATTGTTAATCTCTGGAATAAAACACAATGGCTTTTATGGAGTTTTTTGTGTGGATGTATGTTCCTGAGGGTGATCGAGCACCTAAACAGTCCCAAAATGCATTGTTTTCTTTATTTGTCTCTTTGGGTCCTTTTAATAACCATGTTGGGTAGGTGTAGTTGGTAAGTTTGTCATCAATACATTTAGCCAAGATAAAGATTTCATGTGTATTCTTACTTTCCTAATCTATGTGCTTGTTCTGGGTTAGTGGCTCAGAAAGTAATGAAGGCTAAGGCTATCCCAGTTTTGCGTAAAAAAAAAAAAATGGAAGAGAAACGTGTGACCATGTAATCCTATGGAACTTTTGACACTGATCCATTAGGGGTCCACTGCATTTAGGAAAATCCTGCTTGATACATTTTTGGTGCAGGTTCAGTGCAAATTCATGGAAAAACATGTCAAAAACGCATTAAAAAATGCACTTGTGTTGTGTTTTTGTTTTTTTTTATTGAATTTTCCGTATGTAAACAAACACATGCAGTTACAATAGAACAAAACAAGAACAAGAACCCACCCTCCCCCTTCCCCCCTAACCAGGCTACCCCATCCGGCAATATACTAGTCATACCGGATATCAAAGCCTCCGTGGACCACAGTGGAGAAAGATGGTATCAATGATCTCCCAGTATAGTAAGGATAAAGAGGGGGTCCAAAAAGCGGGATGTAGTGTCATCCCAGAATCAGATGCTGGAGTCAGTGAAATGTCTGAAGGGGGCTTCCAAGTGTTTGGCCAGGACCAGATTAGGAAACATAGGGAGTCCAAGATACACATGGTTAGGCAGAGGTGGAAGGGCTATCTAACCAGACTTGCCAGAGCTTGTAAAACATTTTTGGACACCCCCTGTTCCTGTAGGGGGCCTGGTATAATGGGATAATTTTGTTGACCAACCCCTTCCAGTAAATAAAGAGGAAACCTCAGGTTTTTATTCCAGTATAAAATTAAGGTTTTGCAAGAATAGACTAGCAGGAGGCTAAGCAAGGTGCATTGGGCCCTAATGGGAGCAAGACCTTCCACCAGGCTAAGGAAACATACTGACATGGTCACTGGAACTGTTACAGTTGTGATCTTAGTAATACGATGCAACAGTTCTTTCCAGAACTTCAGAACTACCGGACAATTCCAAAAGACATGTCCAAAGGTGGACAGAGAGTGCAAGCAGCCCCAGCACTCTGCGGATAACCGTGGGTAGATTTGAGCCAATTTGGCAGGTGTATAATACATCCCGTGCAAGAATTTGAAATGGATCTTTCTCGAGAGGATACAGATGAGAAAGTGGAGAGGTCCATACCTCCTCTGTGCATTTCACCTGGCACCGAGTCACCAAGGGAAAGGGGGGGGGGTTAGAGAAAAGCTCTTTGTATAGTTCTGACATTGTTTTTTTCAGTGATTTGTCTATAAGGACATTTTCAAGCAAGGAAAGCCAAGTCTCTATACGAATGGAGCTAAACTGAGCGGTAAAGGCATGTTTTAGTTTATAGATATAGGAGGTTAAATTTATGCTTTAGGTCATCAAACGTGAGCATGTTTTAATATTAGCCCTCATGGTATCAGTGAGAGGAAAGGCAGTTCCCTAACCTCGATACAACAGTAGTCACAGGCTTTCATAGGATCCTAAGACTGCTACTTGCAGCACTGTGGCCGGATCGTCATCATCCCCAAGAAGCCATCTACAAGCAAAGACTCCCTGGCCAGCTAAATAATATTTGTAGAGGTCAGAAAGTGCAAGGTCTCCCTGACCCCAGGGTTCCTGTAACACCCTCAGGCCAATCCTAGGAGGTCAAGACCCCCAAATAAAGGAACAGAATAGTCCATGAACACGTTGAAAGAATGAATGAGGAATACAAGTAGGGGAGTTTCATAGGAAATAGAGGAAAAATTGATAGCATCTTCATTTTGAGAAGATTAATATGCCCCAGCAGGGACAGTGGAAGATTATGCCACATTGCTATGTTAGATCTTAGGAGGTCAATCATGGGCAGTAGGTTCAAGATATAGTAGTCCTTAACCTTAGCAGATATCCAAATGCCTAAAAAGGTAAATTGAGTCACCCAATGCAGAGGTAGTGAAGCATCCGCAATGACCCCCGGGTCCCAGGGTCCAATGGTAGGATAATGGACTCATTCCAGTTTACCTGGAGTCCATAAAAAGTTGCATACTTATTTAATATGCGGAGGATTGCACCCAGAGATGGACCCGGATCCTTAATAAAAAGCAGGAGGTTGTCGGCATATAATGCAAAGCGCTCTTTAATGGATCCCACTTTACGCGCACTGACCTCTGGAGAGGAACGCAGGGCCACAGCCATAGGTTCTATCATAAGTGAGAAACAGAAGGAAGAAAGGAGGCAGCACTGCCTAGTTCCCCTGCCTATGTTAAAAAATGAGGAGATGAAAGTTGCAATTTAAAGTGCCATCCTAGGAGTACTATACAGTAGGGAAAGCCATTTGTGAAAATTTGGTCCAAACCTCATTCGCTCTAACACTAAATGCATATATCCCCAATCCACTGAATCAAAAACTTTTGCGATGTATAGGGATACCACCACCCTGGAGCCAGTGGAAGAGTGAGAAATCTGTAGATGCGTAAACAATCTACAGAGATTGGTGTCAGTAGACTTCACAGGCATAGAGCCTTTCTGGTCAACCCGTGTTGTGTTTTTGATGTGGTTTTAAGTCACATGCCCTGTGTAAAATGCACTGCAAATGTGAAAAAAACATGTTTTGCGCAATTTTTCTACGGATCTGTGTGAGAGTAGCCTCACTACTAGTGACTTTTTATTTAGAGGTAACAAAAAATATATTGATGCATTTATCACTGCTGGTACGTTCCAATTGTTTTTAACATATTTTTACTCTTATTTAGATTCTCACTGCTGGTTGGGATGACCTTGAGTGCCACAGAGTTTATATCTTCATATGTGACTTAACTAATCTACTGCGCAAAGTGCAGAGTCTGGTTAGCAGAAAACCAGGTAATGTGTTGAATAAGGCCTTTTGCTCACTGGAGTAAAAAAACGCTGCATTTTTTACTGATTTGAAATTAGATTGACTATGGAACAATGCACACAGTAAAGATCAGTAATACAGCATTGAGTACAGATCCATAAAACAAAAATAGAAAATTTTACTTATAGTGAGGCAGGGCGGCACAGCTGCACAAAATATGTATGTGTGCTTTTGCATTTCCAGATAGGGGGTGCGCGTGACCGCCCTACCAGCATCGGCAATCGCGGCCGCGGGTGTCAATCACCGGGTCCCGGCCAGTGATTACCCGCCGCAGCCCGGTGATTACTGGCAAATGTTAACCGCTTCCTCCCCAGTGCCATTAGTACAGTGTCAGTGCTTTTTTTTTTTGCACTAATCACTGTATTGGTGTCACTGGGGATGTCAGTGACTCCAAGTCAGTTCCCCCCCGTGTCAGAATGTCTGCCGCAGTTCCGCCATATTTCGCTGATCGCCGCCATATGTCACTGATCGCCGCCATTATTAGTATATTAAAAAAAAATCCCAGTATATATACTTCCATTTGTAGACACTATAACGTTCACGTAAACCAATTAATTTACACGTATTGGGAATTTTTTAGCAAAGACATGTCGCAGAATACATTTTGGCCTAAATTTATGACGAAATTTGATTATTAGTTTTTTTTACTGGACATGTTTTATAGCAAAAAGTCCAAAATATTGTTTTTTCTCAAAATTGTCGGCCCTTTTTTTTCTTTTACAAAGAATTTTATTATAGAATAGGAAACAGCAAAAAAGTCAGTCAAGAACATATGCAATGACCAGCAGAAATATAACATGCAAAAGATTCGATGGATAATACAGAATATGTACTAATGAGAAAACATGAGAACTTAACTGCGTACATAAGTACTGTATAGAAAGAAAAGGCAATAAATTGCAAAAATGATAGACATTTAGAGACTAATAACATAATAGACTCTCAGGAAAAATTGTTGCAGAATCAGCATACAGAATGCGAGACAAATAGAAGAAGGAGCCTTTTACTATATATTTTTAATAGCCGAAAGTAAAAAATATTGTTCAAATACCACCGAAAGAAAGCTCTATTTGTGTGAAAAAAAGGACGTAAATTTTGTTTGGGTACAGCATTGCATGACCGTGCAATTATCAGTTGAATTAGTGCAGCGCCGAATAGCAAAAAGAGGCCACGCAATGTACTATGGACAGGAGGCAGCTACAGGCAAAGCAACATGTCGCTCTGGCTGTACTAACACAGGGGGATGCTGCGCGCCCGAGCGCGCACGCAACACTCGCCACCCATGACTGTTGTGTCTGGCGGACACAGCGGAATGAAGATCCTGCTGAATGGGACCCGGTGATCATGTGATTGATATGTGATATGTGTTAGCAAAGCTGCTATGAATCAATCTGATTCATAATAGCTCTGCTTCTCTTCCTAGTGAGCTGTGATTGGCACACAGCTGTCACATGATACATGGGGCCAATCACAGCACCCTGTACCATGTGACCAGCTCCAGCCAATCACAGATCATTATCTTGAGCAGTTTATGAATGAGTTAGGTTCATGACAGCAAGCTTTGCATTGCAGGAGAAATTATATTTATTTCTCCTGCAAAGCAAAGTGTAAAAAATCCCTGACCACCCCCCACAGTAGTACAATGTTACTATGGTAACATTGTACTATTCTGCTAAAAGTATTTAAAAAAAATAAAATAAAATGCTAGTGCCCCTCCCAGCCAGGGTCAGCTAGCATTTCCAACACACTATCGCACTCACACTATAGGTCGCTGATCACTGCCATTACTATTATAATGTTTGTACAGATCAATATAATGATCATGAACAGAACTATAAACGCAGTGTAAGCAGGATCAAACCCTTTCGCTGCCAGCCCCTCTGCTGTTTTTCATGGAAGATTTGTACCGATTGATTGTGGGCCAAAGCATTTTATACGCACATCAATACATCTCCGCCCACCCACATTCAGCTCTTGCCAGACAAATTGCAAGGAAACCTATCACGATTTCTGAATTTAACATTTTTTTGGGCCTAACTCTTAACATGGACATTACAAAAAAGATTGAATTGTGGTCATATTGGTCCACAGACCCGATTCATCATATGCCTGTGTTCTCTGCCGTTTCTTTTTTTATAATTTAAATATTTATTAATTTTCCATTTTAATTACATTTCATCATCACAATATAAATAATATATATATATAAAAAAATATATTCTATAATATTATATATTAACCAACATTTCTACTTTTTATACTCTATGCTACCTTTCCCACCCACCTCCACCCCCCACCCCATATCCCCTCTGCCTATTCTACCTTTTCTCTGCGTCTTCTTATATCAGCAAGTGAAATTTTTCTGTTGTTTTCTTTATTCTTTCCTATACTTTGTATATAATCTAGCTTTTTCCCAGTTTTCTCCCATTTCCCATAGTAAGCCTCCATCTTATCTTCTTGGGTATGGCACAACCTTTCCATCTTTTTAATCTGCTCGACTCTTTCAATCCAGTCCTCTTCCTTTGGTGCCTCTATTCGCTGCTGCCAGAACTTGGGTATCAGGGCTTTTGCAGCATTTATATAGTACCATATCCCTGATTTTTTATATTTATTTACCGTTATATCCGTGATATGCAGAATACAAACTTCTGGATCTAGATTTATGTCTATTTCTGTCAATTTTCTTATTAAGTGGATTATTGTTTTCCAGAATATCTGGATTTTTGGGCATCCCCACCATATATGGTATATTGTGCCTATTTCTCCACATCCCCTCCAACACAACAGTGTACTCTCTCCACACATCTTATTTTTCTACTGTTGGTGAAATGTGCCATCTTGTCAAACACTTATAGTTCATCTCTACTTCTCTCATAGAGACATTTTCGTGAGTTAATCTATACATTCTCCTCTGCTTTTCCTCATCTATCACAACTCCCATATCCATTTCCCATTTTGTTATATATGTTGGCTTTGTGTTTGTGTCTAATTCAGTGAGTATTTTATAAACTCTAGCAATCCCGTGTTTCCCATCACCTTGTGTTCCCAATATCTTTTCGAACAAGTTCCAATTGTCTCTTGTCTTTAAAGGTCTTGGCAAACTTCCAACAAAACACCTCAATTGGAAATACCGCCATTCGTCTAATTTAGTGAAAATCTCTCCCTCTTTTTTTTTCAATTTGCCAAATGCTCCTATTTCATCTCCCACCAAAATATCTCCTAATTGCACCTTATCTTTTTTAAACCACTTCCCTCCTATTTCTTCTCTGCCTGGGGGAAAAAACTCTGTGTTTTTTAGTGGAATCAGTGTGGAATTAAGAGTCCATTTCATACTTCTGTGTAAATTATCCCAAATCTTTAAAACATTCAAAGTGTATGTATTTACATTATCATTTAAACCCCTATACTGTGTTGGCACCCATATCATTCTTCCCAAGTCTATTCCGTTGAGTTCATTCTCTATTCTCACCCAGCTTTTTTTATAATTAAATATCCAATCTATGGTTCTTGCCAATATTACCGCTTTGTAATATCTTTTAAAGTCTGGGAGCCCTAAACCCCCTCTTTCTTTCCTCCTACTTAACAGTTAGTATGACAGTCTTGGTTTTTTATTCCTCCATATGTATCTTGTTATCAATTTCTTAATTATTTTAAAGAAAATCTCTGGGAGTTTAATTGGGATCATTTGATATCTATATATGATTTTTGGTACTATTACCATTTTTACCAGGTTAATACGGCCCATCCATGTCGGGGTTCCTCCCTCCAATCTTTTTAACTCGTCTCTAATCTCATTAATCAATGAAATATAGTTTAGTTTATATAGATGTTTGTGTGAGGCTGTAAGTTTTACTCCTAGATATTTATATCCCTGTCTTTCCATTTAAAGGGAAATTCCTTTTGTATCTTTTCTTTTTCGTTTTTTAAGATGTTTATATTTAGAATCTCCGTTTTTGTTGGATTTATCTTTAAATTTGATAGTTCTCCATACTCCTTTAATGACTTCATTAAATTTGGAAGTGTTATCCTGGGATTTCCTACATAGAACAACAAGTCGTCTGCGAAAGCAGCAAACTTTATGTTCTGTATCTCCTATCAGGATTCCCTTTACGTCTCTATTCAGCCTTATTGTTGACAATAGTGGTTCTAGTGATATAACATACAGCAATGGGGACAATGGGCATCCCTGTCTTGTTCCGTTTGACATCTCAATGGGTTCTGACCTCTCCCCGTTTACCCCAATAACCACCGAGGGGTATCTGTACAGCTTTCCTATCCACTCTCTCATCCTAGGCCCGATTCCCAAGGCTTCCAGAGTATCCGTCATGAATCTCCAGTTCACCCTATCAAACGCTTTTTCAGCATCTATAGACAGTAGTACCACCGGTTCTTTTCCCTTTTTACTCTTTTGGATTAGCATCAATGATCTTACCCCATTGTCTTTTCCCTCCCTCCCTGGAACAATGCCCACCTGATCCTCATGTATCCATCCAGGCATTAGCTCTTTCAATCTATTTGCTAGGACCTTTGCGTACAACTTAGTGTCTGTGTTCAGTAGTGAAATAGGTCTATAGCTCGAACACTGAGAGGGATCTTTTCCCTCTTTTTGAATGAGCACGAGTTGGGCTTGTAATGATTCTCTTCTTACTTCCATCTCTCCAGCTAGTGCATTCATGTAGTTTTTGAGTTTTGGTACTAAGATTTCACTAAATTTTTTATAGTATCTCACTGTATAACCATCTGGTCCTGGACTTTTCCCTGACACTGTCCCCTTCAATGCTAATTTTATTTCTTCCTGTGAGATATCTGCATCTAGGGAGTTTAGTTGATCCTCACTTAATTTTAGTAACCCAGCCATTTCCAAATATTTCTTTCTTTTCTGGTTCTTCTCACTGTCTATAGTTTCTGAACCTTCCAAGGGGCTTATATTGTACAGTTTCCTGTAATATTCTATAAAGGCTTTGATGATATCTTTATTTGAGTGTTTCATGTTTCCTTTAGCATCTTTTATTTTTTCTATGTAATTTCTATTTTTCTTTTTCCTCAGGGCTCTCATCAGATACTTTCCAGGTCTTTCTCCCCATCTATATCTCTCACTTAAAACTCTATTATATACTTTTCTCCTCTCCTCTTCTATCATTTCTTTCAGTTCTTCTTTCTGTTTTTTTAACTTCAGCTCTATTTCTTTTGTTATTCTATTCTTATGTATTTGTTCTAATTTACCTATTTCTTCTAAGAGCTCATTCATTTTCTCCCTTCTTTCTTTTTCCTTTCTTGCCCCAATCACCATTAATATTCCTCTTATATAAGCTTTGTGAGACTCCCCACACTGTGGCCGTTGACACCTCCCCTGTCTCATTCTCCTTAAAAAAGCGTTCGATCTCCTCCCCTATTTTCTGAGCTATTTCCTTTTCCACTAAAAGTGTCTCATTCAATTTCCATCCCAGCCCTCCGATTTTCCTCCTCCCCCATTCCATTTTCATAATAACTGGAGCGTGATCTGATAAAGATATTGTCTCTATTTCTACCTGGGTCAGGTGGTCAATTAATTGATGTTCTATTAATATATGATCTAGTCTTGAATATCTCTTATGCATATTTGAGAAAAAAGTATAATCTCTATCTTGCGTGTGTGTAATTCTCCAGGCATCTACCAATTGACTTTTGTGTAATTCTTTTTTCAATAATTTCAGGGCCCTACTTCCTTCTGTCTTTATATGGGAGGTGGCGTCCCTTTGTGGGTCCATACAAAAGTTAAAGTCCCCTGCCAGGATCAAACATCCTTTTTTAAAGTCCATCAACTTCCTCAACACTTTTTTCAGATACTCCTCCGGTTTTTTATTAGGACAGTAGATATTGGCCAGTGTACACTCGATCTCCTGTAACCTGCCCCTTAAAAAAAAAAATCTCCCATCTGGATCTGTTTTTCTATCTTCCAACTCAAACCTAATGTTCTTTGCCAGACCTATTGCTACCCCTTTTGCTCTTTTAACCGGGGAATCTGCATAGTACCATGTTGGGTGGTTTCTAGACCTCAGCCTAACATTTGAACTTATCTCAAGATGTGTCTCCTGTAGAAATATCACTGAGGCATCTCTATGGTGTAATTCTTTAAATAATCTATATCTTTTCCCGGGATTGTTCAACCCATTTATATTATATGTTATAAACTGAATCTCTTCCATCTTCCTTAAATTTCCTCTTTTCTCCTCCATCTATATTTTTCATTTCTCTCTCCTTCTCCCTTCTCACTTGCTTTTATATCGTCTTTTATCTTGCAGGAAAAACAACCCCCCCCCCCCTCTCCCATTTCCCACCCTTCCAACCTTCCAACCCCCTCCCTCCCCCCCCCCCCCCCCCCCCCCCTCTTTTTAGGCCTAACATTTGCCTACTAATCATTTATGGATTAAAAAGTCCACTTTTGATTTGGTCCTTGGGCTAAGACTCCGTCCATGGACGACTTTCCCCTTGTCTAACCTCCCCATAACCTCCCAGGCCCCACCTGGATTTATCACAGGCACAGCAAAAAAAAAAAATAAAAAACGAGGGCGATAGAGTGGGGATAGAAGGAGATAGAGGAGAGAAGAAGAGAAAAGAAAGAAAAAAAAAATAAAGGAAAGAAACTATTTCTCTTCCTCCATCCCCTCCCCCCCCCTCCCCTCCCCCCCCCCCCCCCACATATTGCCAGTCCTCTTTTCTCTTCGCTCTATTTTCCCATTGTTCTTCTTCCCAGCCAGGGATTTCTATTCATTGAATTTTTTAAACTGTCACAAAAATTTTTTCATATCTTCTGGAAACCTGAGGTATGCTGTAGTCCCATTTTTCCATCCTATTAAACATTCGGGAGTCCCCCATCTATATTGCACCTTTTGTTCTTTCAACCTTTCCAATAGGGGTCTCAAAGTTCTCCTTCTCCACAAAGTCTCTGGAGCCAGATCCGCATATATCTGTATGTCTCCTCCTTCATACTTAATTACTGATTTTCCCTTAGTCTTCTTCCAGATTTTTTCTTTATCCCGAAGTTCATGAAATTTAACAATTATATCTCTCGGCCTTTCTTTCCCCAGATTTCTCAGAATTTTTCCTTTTCTAAAGGTTCCTTCTATTTTAGACCTTTCCATTTCAGAGCTGTTTGTTATAGTGTTAAATATTTTACAAACCACCTCTTGCAGACTTTCTCCCTTTAAGTTTTCTGGGACCCCACGTATCAAGATGTTTCTCTTCCTGTCTTTATTTTCTTGTATCTCAGCCTTATATAACAGTTTTTTCTTGGGCTTTCCCTATATTAGTTAGTTCTTTTTCAAGTTCAGAGATAGCCTGGGTCTGACCTTTAACTTTCTCCTCCGTTTCCTCAACTCTCTCCAACAGGTGTCCCAGATCACTGCGAATGTTTACCATTTCTTGTTTTATTGTTTTCTCCAGTTCTTTAAACATTTCTGCCATTTCCTTTTTATTAGGTATTTGTAGATCTTTTTCCATCTCTGTATTGCCTGATATTTGCTGATTACTAGTATCAGGGCCTATTGATACTCTAGGGCTTCTTTAAATACTAAGATCTGCTTCTCCTTTTTCAGTTCTGCTCTGGAGTCTTTCTGGGGTTACGTTTCCTTGGGATGTGTATTTTTTAATTGTACCAGTCTGGGACCCTTTAAGCCCACTTCCTTTTACATTTTTGTTTTTTATTTTTCTCTATGGCACTTATTCTTCTTATAGTCCTTTATAAGTTCGTGGGTGGGGTGGGGAAATATTTCTTTAAACTTTCAAGTCTCTGCCCTGTCCCCCTGCTGGTTTTCCTTTTTTCTCTTTTCTTCCTCTTCTTCCTTCCCTCCTCTCCCCCTCCTTCCCCTTAAGCCTCTCTTCTTCTCTCTGCGAGCCTCTTCCACCTTTTATACAGTCTCCAGGGGTCCCCCCTTCACTTACACTCTATTTTTGGGGGTCAGCACAATAGGTCTTCAAATGCAAATCACATTTCATTCATAGTCACTCACCCTCCTCCTATGTCCTCTTCCAATGAGTGCCTTTTCACTCAATTCCTCTGAGGGTCTATTCATGGGGGGGAACTCCCCAGGGTCTCTTCAGACTCCTTGTCCAGGTCTCGATAGTTCTCCTTCCACTTTCTTTTAGGCTCCAGGGTTACTAGGGGGGGATAGGGGGAGAGTGTGTCGGCCACCGGTAAACAGGTCGGCGTTGCTCTCTCACTGCAAAACCGGCCGGCCGGCTTCCCGATCTCCCAGTGGTGCCTTGCGGCCGGTCACGTGATCGCGCCGGCCCCTCTCGTCTCCCAGCGTCCAGGGACTCTCTCTTCGCCAGTCTCCAGCCGCTCCTCTCTCTTCCCTCACCCGCATCAACCTCTCCTCAGCCGGGAGCCGTCAGACCGGGTAAGTCCCCCACCGAAGGGCTCTAACATGCCCCAGGGGATAAGCTTGGAGGCCTGGGGAGGTCAGACAGCGGAGCTCCGTCCACGATCTCCTACATTGAGCTCTCCCCTGCCGCCATGTTCAGGCCCCGCCCCTCTCTCGTGTTCTCTGCTGTTTCATATATGCCAAACATAGACCAGCAATGTACTGATATGTCGCTGGACTGTGAGTGGGCACACTTTCCTCCTCCTCTGATTCTGTAGCAGACCCACTGTTGAAAACGAGCTCGGAATCAAAATCAGATTCAGAGAGCTCCCCGCTGCTCTCGTCGGTCATGCTTCAGATTTGGTATGCCTCCTCACAGGAAATTCTTTTTTAGACATACTAGGACAGATGTGTCTGTACTGATGAGTGCTGATGAGGTTGATCTGATGAGGCTGCATTGCTGGGTGCTGAAGAGCCTGCGCTGCTGGGTACTGATGAGGGTGTACAGCTGGGTGCTGATGAGGGTGTACTGCTGGGTTCCGGTTAAGGCTCACTGATGGGTGCAGATGGTGGTACACTGATGGGTGCTGATGAGGGTGCATTTATAGGTGCTGATGAGGGTGCACTGATGGGTGTTGCTGTGAATTGATGAGGCTGTACTGATACGCTGGCACTGATATGCATTGATGAGGTGGCACTGATGGGTGCTAATGAGGATCCACTGATAGGGCGACACTGATAAGCTGCAGTAATGAAGTAGCAGTGATGGTAACTGATGTGCACTGATAAGCTGCACTGATGAAGCAGCACTTATGTGCACTGATAAGCTGCAGTGATAAGGCAGCAGTGATGGGCACTGATGAGCCTTCACCGATGGGCACTAATGTGCACTGATGAGCACTGACAAGCTGCAGTGAGGAGGCACCACTGATAGGCATTGATGTGCTCTGATAAGCACTCACTGATGGGCACTGATGTGCATAGATAGGCACTATTGGGCAATGATGAGCACCGATAGGGCACTTATGAAAATAAACTCACTCTGCTGCAACTGATTCTCTCTCCTTTCCTCACACTCAGTATCGGTGTGTGGAAATGAGAGAGAAGACCTAGGCATGATCCCTGTATGTGTGCATTTGTGATTGCTCATCACTGGACAGAGCGATCACATGGTAAAGGTCCGCTGTGATTGGCCCTTTACCCTATTTGTGATGTGCTGTGTCCAAGGACGCAGCCATCACCGGGAGTTCCCAATTCACGCTGTCAGGGGCGTACGGGAAGCACGATCATGAGAAGACGTCATATGACGCCCCTCCCAGAACTGGCCGACCACGGTGTAGCTGTCATACAGCTATTACCCAGTCGACAAGTGGTTAATTGTTCTTTTAGCCAGGATTTCCTCCCTGTTCTAATGAAAATGTATATGGTGCTTGTAGCTGAGAGTTTGATTTTGTCTAAATAGAGGAACTGTGGGGAGATCTTGTGTATGTATGCTGATGTACTGTTATGTCTTTATATGATACTCTCTTTTATAAATATATAAAACTCTAAACTGTTTGGAGTGCTGCCTGTTATTTATTTAGAGAGATTTAGACAAAGCCACAGATGAACGGAAGAGACTGCCAGCAGTTGGAATGGGAGAATCAAGGAAGCCGGGATCTATGTGTGTTTATGCATGCTAACTTTTCAGAAATACTAACATTGCTGATGATTATATGGAAGTTTTTGTAGAAAGGCATACATAATCAAAATGTAATTATGAAGCAACTGTATTATTGCTGGCTCAAAGTTTTCAAGGATATCATGTCTGATATTAACAAGGCTTATTCATTGATGTGCAGTTGAATTGTACTCTAGTCTTCTCATTTTTACTTCTGTGGAAGAAACCTGAAAATCTTTTGTTCCCATTTTATATCCCCCTCTCTATGCAGGAACATCATGCACTCTGGAACTGCAAGTGCGCCTCTTCTGCCGCAATGTTCTGCTGGATCACTGGATACACCGCAGTGACTCTGCATTTTGGCTTACAAGGCTCCTTAAACCATGGCCAATGGTGAACCAAGCACAGTTACTGTACATTATTTTTGGACCTGTCACTGCAGATGATGGTATCTATGCTGCAAAGTTGATTTTGTATGACAAATTGAAATAGCCATTCCATGAAATTTATTTTGTATTCTAATTTGACTGCTTACTGTCTTCATGGGTCATTGGAGGTTTCCAGATCAGTGACCCCTGAGCACACCTTGGGAACCATACCCAAAACCCACAGTCACCAGGTTGGCCTGTAATGGTTTGCTTTGGACACTGGAATGTGCCTTAGGTGCTCACTTGGCATGCAGTGCAACAAGTGTAGCTAGCCCACTGGGTGCTATACCAGTTTCAGGGCCGTGGTCCTCCCCTAGGGCATCCAGACCCTTAATATTCGTCTGAGGGTATGCTTGCTGTGATGGGTGAAGCTGGACAATGTGGGACAAAGTTATCCAGGTTTCCATGGACCCTTTTTTTTTTAACTTTAATTTTAAAGACATAAAATGTCATAACCCAATACATCAAACAGCAGTTTAGAGAAGTACATGCTCTATGACAATATGTAATATTGGACCAAGAGATAGCCAACAAAGTGAACTAAGAACAGTCCAAAAGTGAATGTAGATATGATAAGGGTACCAACCATGTAAACTTACTTATATAGGTCCAGTAACCAATAGTAGATGGATATAAAGGCAGTTTGGAGGAATATATATGCATATAGTGAAAGGCTGAAAGCCTATTGCAGCATACAATGTACAACATCTTCCCAAATAAAAAACGCAGAAAAAAAGAAGGATCTTGTAGAGAAGGAATGGAAAGGGGAGAAAGATAAGAAAGTCAGTAAAGAAAAAGACCTAGAAGATGCCAGTGGTGCCAGATTTTATTGAACCTAGGAAACTTGTTATGAACAGGAGCGTCAGGTATTCCATGTTGTAAACGTCATGGATTCGTTTATGAAGGTCAATTTGGGATGGTGGTAACTGTTGTATCCATTTCAATGCTATCAGACATCTAGCCACTGTCAGAACATGGCTAACCAATTTGACAGCTGAGTTCACCATGTGTGGTAAAGGACGTCCCAATAGGAAGTGGGCTGGATCCAGAGGAATAGGTGAGCCACAAAAAGATTCCAGAAGAGATCTCGTATATTCCCAGAATGGGCGTAATGTGGACATTCCCAGTAAACGTGGAACAGTGTTCCTGTAAATTTGGTGCATCTCCAACACATAGGGGGAATAATGGGATTATAATAGCATGGAGAGTCTCAGGAGTAAGATACCAATGAAACAAAAATTTTATATTGGTTTCCCTTATAGAGCGCACCACAAAGATGTTTTATATTGACATTATCCCAAATGGCTTCCAAATGAGGTGTTGATGTGTAGGGTCTTCCAAGCATATTCTCCCAAAAAGGAGATAGTTTGGGAGAATACAAGTCTATTACTAAAGGATTGTACATAATGTTTGATTTGAAGATAGGCAAAGTTTCCAAATCACTTTGTTTATACAGTAATATCTGAAACAAACCTTTCGCTAGCCAGGGAGAGATCATTTGTCTGTCAAGGCTTAAAGGAAGGGATGGGTTTCTGACAAAAGAGACCATCTGAGAAGCCTTGCCTGACAGCTGGAATTTAGCATTACAATAGATCCAGATACTTACAGTGCATGGAAGTCAAAAGTCGAGCGTTACTGACACTCATATTGCAAGACCATATCAAATAAGTTAGTGTAGACAGGCGCTATCTATAGGCTTTCGATTTCTGTCCATTTATTGCGTAAAGCCAAAAAGGCTTCCTGTAAGTTTTTAAATCAGCAAATGGGACACTAATAGGCAGTGTTTCATAGAGATGCATTAGTTTAGAGAGAAGGATCATTTTAAGGGATGTGATTTGTCCTATCCAGGAAACCTGTAGGTGCTGCCAGTGAGAGGTACAGTTGCAAGAAAAAAGTATGTGAACCCCTTGGGATTACGTGGAGTTTTGCTATGAATTGGGCATAAAATGTGCTCTGAACGTATCTAAGTCACAAGAATAGAATAACATAGTCTGCTGAACATAATACTACACAAACATTAGATGTTGCCATGGTTTAATTGCACATAACATGTAAACATTCACAGTGCAGGGAGGAAAAAGTATGTGAGGCCCTAGCTTAATGACTTCTCCCAGAGCTAATTGGAGCCAGGAGTGAGCCAACCTTGACTCCAATCAGTGTGATGATATTTGGATGTGTTGCTGACAGCTGTCCTGCCCTTAAAAAGCACACACCTGTTTTTTGGGTTTACTTGTTTCAAGAAGCACTGTCTGATGTGAGCCATGCCTCGCAGAAAAGAGCTCTCAGAAGACCTACGATCAAGAATGTTGACTTTGCATGAAGCTGGAAAGGGTGGTTACAAAAGTATCTCCAAAGCCTTGATGTTCATGTGTCCATGGTAAGACAGACACTGACGTCTCTACAAATGGAGAAAGTGTTTTGCACTGTTGCTACTCTCCCTAGGCGTGGTCGTCCTGTAAAAATGACTGCAAGAGCACAGTGCAGAATGCTGCATGAGGTAAAGAAGAATCCCAGAGTGTCAGCTAAATCTCTGGCACATGCTATCATTTTTGTTGACACATCTACAATAAGAAAAAAAATTAAACAAGAATGGGAGTACATGGGAGGACACCACGGAGGAAGCCATTGCTGTCAAAAAGAATATTGCAGCACGTTTGAAGTTTGCAAAAGAGCACCTGGATGTTCCACAGCACTACTGGCAAATATACTGCGGACAGATGAAACCAAGATTGAGTTGTTTGGGAAGAACACACAACACTATGTGTGAGAAAAAATGGCACAGCACACCAACATCAAAACCTCATCCCCATTGTAAAACATGGCGAGGGGGAGCATCATGGTTTGGGGCTGCTTTGCTGCCTCAGGGCTTGGACGATTGTTGTCATTGATGGGAAATGAATTCCAGAGTTTATCAAGACTTTTTGCAGGAAACCGTACGACCATCTGTCCGCCAACTGAAGCTCTGCAGAGGATGGGTGATGCAACAGGACAATGACCCAAAGCATACAAGTAATTCAACAAAACAATGGCTGCAACAGCACAGAATACGTCTTCTGGAGTGGCCCAGTCCAGAGTCCTGACCTCAACCCGATTGAAATGCTGTGGCATGACCTGAAGAGAGCGATTCACACCAGACATCCCAAGAATATTGCTACACTGAAACAGGTTTGTGAAGAGGAGTGGTCCAAAATTACTCCAGATCGTTGTGCAAGTCTGATCTGCAACTACAGGAAACGTTTGGTTATGGTTATTGCTGCCCAAAGGAGGGTCAAACAGTTATTAAGTCCCAATGGTTCACATACTTTTTTCCTCCCTGCACTGTGAATGTTTACATGTTTATGTGCAATTAAACCATAGCAACATCTAATGTTTGTGTAGTAATATGTTCAGCAGACTGTGTTCTTCTATTGTTGTGGACTTAGATGACATTCAGAGCACATTTTATGCCCAATTCATGCAAAACTCCACGTAATCCCAAGGGTTCACATACTTTTTTCTTGCAACTGTATTAGTTTAGTTCTTGAAAACAGTGGGCAGTAGTTGGCATTTTAGAGCTGAGATACATTAGTTGTTTAAAAGATCCCCAAATATTTAAGCTTGTCAGATTTTTCCAATTATAGGTGAAGGAAGATTGCAGGCCTGAGAGGGCATGAGTGGGTATATTGATAGGTAAAGCTTCAAGTTTAACTTTTTTTTTTTTTTTTTATAATATATTTATTACATCTTCAATAAATCACATTCCCATTGTTTAAAAAAAATCCAAAATATTCAACAGTACACATACCCTTATACCTCTAAAAAAAAAAGAGAGAAAAAAAACCCCCACCCATCCACTCGCCCATCCCTTGCCCCCCTCTGTTCCCTGATATTTTGCCTCTTGTCTCCTTGCTCCACTTCTTTACTCTTCACTCTCAAGGCACTCTCAAGGCACCCTTCTCTTTCTTCCCTTTCTTATCTCCTCCCTATCCCCCATTTTTCTCCCACCTTTCTCTGAATCTCACCATTCTATCTTCTTCCTGATGGTAGAGTTCCTCCATCCTACAATACATAGTCAGCCCTACTTATCCAATCTTTTTTTTTTATATTTCCTGATCTGCCAAAATTTAGGTTTAACCCCTTTGCCGCATTTATCAGATGAAATGTCAACGAGTTTTTATATTTTTCAACTGTAGTCTCAGTTTTATGGAATTAAGCATATGTGTGGGATCTGGTCGGAACCTCAACCCCCGTTTATCTCTGGAATTAATAAATTATTTCTTCCAATACTCTTGAATTTTGGGGCCACTCCAACCATATATGTGCCATTGTGCCTTTTTATCCCACATCCTCTCCAACATAAAGGTGATTTATCTGTTTGTTGTTTATGTGCCACACTTGGTGTAAAAATACCATCTTGCCATGAACAGTTATAAATAATTTCCTGACCACCCTCATATCTACTGCAACCATTATGATAATCTAGAGAATATAATCTTGGTTAGTTATGTGGGGTGAGTATAACAAGTGGTTATATCTAATTTGGATTTGTTAAAGTTTATCCATTGGAACGCAGGATGGGGAACCTCCAACATTTCATGGGTAGATATGTTATAAATACAGGGAATGTAAACCCTGTTCCCCATATTGTGGTATTTGTAGTAAATTGGTTGTTCTAGTGGAGTGTAGAATCAAATCATGTGGGTACGTAAGGGCTTAGGTAGCAACTAAGAATATTATGGTGTTTAAATGAATGTTTGATACAAAGGTTAACGAGGGTAAAGGGGGACAATGTTCCCAGATACACTTTAGCCAACCCACAATCAAAGCGACTCCTTCCTAAACTTAAATTCTCTGGGGCATAGAGAAGTACAAAAGGCACTGGAGGGGAGTAATAAAGTCCAGATCTATTAGTCCAATATTGAATCCAACGGGAATTTTTTCTGTTAAGGTCCTCAGGGCCCAAAGGGGCCTTAATGGCGAATTTTGACCTGAATTTTCTTCTTAGCCAAAATTTTAATTTGGGTTTTTTTTATCCTACTGTTTTAACCACTTCCTTTTTCCGGACACTTTTACCCCCCTTCCTGTCCACCAAATTTTTACTTTCGGCGCGCTGCCCATTGTGAAAGACAATTACTCAGGCATACAACCTTTATCTAAATGAAATTAATTAAACATTTTTTTTTAAACAAAATAAAAGCTTTTAAATTTTGGGGGTATTTTTAAACAAACCCCTGGGGTTTTTTTTTTTGCAAAAAAATTTAAAAAAGACGGGAAAATTTTTTTAAAAAAAACCTGTTTTCTTTTTTGATATAAAATTTTTTCAAAAAAATATACTTTCTTTTTTTAAATTTTAAAGGGCCCAAAAACCATTTGCCCACCTTTTTTTTTGGGAGACATAAAACCCAAAACCCGGGGGGTGTAAATTTTTTAGTCTTTTGGAAAGTTTTTAAGTTTCCCCAGACCACGGGAAAATATTTTTGATAAAATTTGAAAATTTAAACAATCCTGATGGGACGGGCTACATATTAATTTTTTTGGGGCCCAAAATGCCGGGACAGTTCAAATTTCCCCCCAAACGACCCCCTTTTTTTTAAAGTAGACAGTCTGAGGTATTTAATGAGAGGCTTGGATTTTTTTAAGTTGTAAATTTTTTGCCAGGGGAAAAGAGAAAGTAAAAAAAAAAATTTTTTTTTTTTTTTTCCCCAAAGTTGTCCCTTTTTTCCCAAATTTTTTCTCTCACAAAAGCATAGGCATACTTGCAAATTTCACCCCAAAACACATTTTGCTACTCATCCTGATATGGCGATTCTACATGTGTAAAAAATTTTTTTACAGCCTAACCACATAGAAGGGCCCCCACAAACCAAAAAGCCCCCTTTTGCGTTCTAGGGGGGAAAAATTACACATCTAATTTTTTTGACTGTCAAACACAGTTTTGGAGGTCCTGGACACCCCGGACAATTGAATTTTCCCCCCAAAAAAAGGGCCCCATTTTCGAAAAAAACACCTCAAGGGGATGTTTTTAAAAAGGGATGGGGGAATCCTCGAAGCTTCATTTTTTGCCACGGGTTTTT
>CATNWA010002357.1:0-23713 GCA_951230385.1 Staurois parvus
GCCCCTTTCAATTAGTGATTCAACTACACAGAATCAGCTGCATGCATGTCATCGACTGTTGGGTCTGTTGGATTTCTATTACTCTACTTACACCTGCTAGTAAATTATTTGCCATGTTAGAAAATATAATTTCTACCACAAACAGTGATTGATCCGGTTAGTGATTGTCTGACTATTATTTTGAACACAACTGTACTTGCTCTTTGCAGATGGGTCATATCATTGAACCCAGAGGACTAGCTAAACAATCTAGTATTTGTAGGTTGGCTTGCCAGCAGTGACAGCCCAATGTTTCTCTCATGACAGGTTTTCTAAGAGCAGAATTTAATCAACATGGCAATGCAAGCTTAGCAAGTGCAGGACAAATTTTACATGTTTTAATGAAGTAAAGATAAAGAGTGTGGACAGATAAATGTTTTAAAATGTAACCGTAGCTGTCATTTTAGTTCCAATTCCATTTAAAAAACTTACTTCAGTCTCCTTGTGATCAGTCCTTGTCCAGTGGCCCTCAGCTTGCCGTGTCACCTTTTTCTTTAGGGGGTCCTGGCGAACACAAAACTAGGTGGTTTATTATGCAAACTCTGACAGTGAGAGTAGATATTTGGCCCACCCTCTGTATTTCCTAAAGGCAGCTTTACTGTCCAATAGAAAATCATGAAGGGTATGAAAAGGCATCCCAAACACTGACCATGGATGTTGTGGCTGAATTTTCACAATACAGGCGTACCTCGGTTTATGAATTTAATGTGTTCTCTGGGTCGTTTCATAATGCGAAAAAATTCGTAAATCGTGGTTTCCCATAGGAATGCTTGAAAAACCAATTAATCCATTCCGGAGGTCAGAAAAAAGTCTTTAAAGTGCACTCTATAAAGAGTTTTGAACAGATAAGACTTTTTGACTTTTTTTTCCAACCTCCGGAACGGATTAATTGGTTTTCAAGGCATTTACAAATTTTTTTTGCAATATGAAGCAAGTTTCACCAGGATGAATTGCGCCTAGGAGGTTTATAGCACCAGCCCCGTGCATGCTGGAGTCTGTGGGTAGCATGTGGCGTCGAGTGTGGAGGTGTTGGAGCGGTTTTTGCATCGCGTTTTGGAGCCATTCTGGAAATTTTTAATCATGTCCCTGTACAGTATGTATGCCTATAAAGTGCACTTTAAAAAGAGTTTTGAACAGATAGAAGACATAAACACTGTACAGGGACATGATTAAAAATTTCCAGAATGGCTCCAAAACGCAATGCAAAAACCGCTCCAACACCTCCACACTCGACACCACATGCTACCCACAGACTCCAGCATGCACGGGACCGGCGCTATAAACCTCCAAGGCGCAATTCATCCTGGGGAAACTTGCTTCGTATTCCGAAAAAAAAAATTCGTAAATGCATGGAAAACCAATTAATCCGTTCTAGAGGTCTGAAAAAAGTAAAAAAAAGTCATATCTGTTCAAAACTCTTTATAAAGTGCACTTTAAAGGCACGGGCCGGCGCTATAAACCTCCCAGGCATAATGCATCCTGGGGAAACTTTCTTCGTATTGCGAACAAAATTTGTAAACCGAGGCATTATTTCCAGTGGATTTTCATACGTAAAATGAAAATTACGTTAGCCGAGGCGTTTGTAAACCGAGGTACGCCTGTACAGTGCATTGGTTTTCAGGATACCTGAATACACTGAAGACTAGATTGGTAAAGGGGCACATGTTGGTGCCGGTCTTATGGACCTTGGGTTAGCTTACAAAATGAGATAAGTCCACGGGTTCACTTTTCTGTCACTTGACATGTACATCCAATGGTAAGTAGCTGTCGAATATTCTGTGAACCATGTCCCAACAGAACAGGACCAACGAACAGTTCTCGCTTTTTTTTTTTCTGTACAAGGTCCTTTTAAGTCCATTGGTAATTTCATTCATCAGAAACGAAATGTTTTTCAGACAATTATTTTTAGTTATGTGATAGTCTGAAGGATTTTTCACTGAATCCCACTGGTGACTATTGTCACTGGAAAGAAGGTGATAGGAAATTGTTTTATTTTTCATAACTGTCTTTTTAATGTAATAAAAAAAAAGAATCACAGTAATTGCCAAATACAGAAGCCAAGTATCATGCAATGTATTTTGGAATAAAACAATTCATACTTCCTGGAATAAACATATCCTCTGCCAGTTAACTAAGTAATCAAGCAAGTGTGAGGTACAACAGGGCTTTGATGAGGAAATCTAAAATTTTAAAGTTTCTGATACAACAGGAAAACCCCTGGTTTTTAACGCATACTGTTGGACAGGTTAATTCGGTTGTTAGTAAGCTGGCTGGATAGTTGAGCTGGGACTTTTCTTTTTTTGACATGTGTTGCCTGTCCATGTGTTCCTTGCTGTAAAAGCCAGTTAGACTGGGACAGTGGCCATTTTTTGTACAGGAAAAAAATCGATTTATTCCCCCCCTAGTTCTTAGTAGTATAACTGCGCAGATCAGCTGTATCTACCACATGCACAATATTTTATTCTCAAGGGATATTAACTGTAAAAAAAATATCCAGTTTCTCATTCCTTTAAAATACAAGTTTCAAACTAGCAATAACTATTCGAAGAGATCGGAAAGGGGATATTGGAGGTGGTGATCAAAGCAGAGCTCCAGTCATCTTGTATTTAAAAAAAAAGTACATTTTTAATTTTTTTGTTTTTTTAATTAAAATCCAGCATTACTTGCAGCACCCTCTGGACCATGTAAGCTGTCATGCATAGTGTGGGTATCTAAAGCCCGCTAGGAGTTTCTTCCGGGATTAGGTGTAGCTGCCTACCCAGCATGCACCTCCCGATGTTGCGCATGTGCAGTGGGAAGTAATTGTGGCGCACTATGTACTGCAGGCCACCATAGGAATGGCGGCATTAGAGGTAGTTCCTGAAGTTGTTATGGCAACTTGTCAATCAACTCCTGGGATTGATGAGACTGGTATCCCAGGAGCCAATGGGGAGAAAGGAAATTATATACCTCGCCATGTTAAGGTTGGATGGAAGTGGAGCGATTTTATTACATCTAAAAATTACAATATTCAAAAGTTAATGGAACAGGGTTCAGCAACAAATGCGGCTGTGGTTGCAAAAAAGGGTGGAACTCTGATTTAACCAATGAGATTAAATAATTAATGTGAGATATGAGAGTTAAAGCGGAGTTCCAGCTGGAAAAAAATAAAAGCTCCACAAACTGTATCTTCTGACTTTAAATACAGACGCTTACCTGTCTCTCGGTTCAGTGGTGTCCTCACCACGACTGGTTTCACCGCCCACCTTCCCTCCCTGGCATCTTCAGTGTGGGCACCGGCTGTGACTGCGGCTTCACAGCTGACTGCCCATTGCGCATGTGAATAGCTCTGCACTTTGTGAATGGTCCCGTAGTCTTCTGGGACCTGTCATGTGTACCAACAGACTACAGGGAGGGAGGGGGGAGGACAACTTCTGATCGCAGTGGGAGTGGGTACCTGTCAAATTTGGGTACCCACTTCCCAAAGGTGCCAATCCTTAATGGGGAGCGGGGGACAAAGGCTTAAAAAGAACTTCCCCTTTTTGGGTGGAGCTCCGCTTTAGCATGTCATACACTGAGCCCCTAGGCTTACCATGGTCATAAGCTGGCACTCAACTGTATCCAAAAAAGACTGAAAGTGGCCATACACTGCTCAGATTTCATGTGATTCCTTCTGCAGAAATTCAAGCAGTATGCCTTTTTAGAATCCTGTTTGGAGGCTGAACAGCGTCTACATCCACACAGATGCAGGCACTGTTTGGATGTTTTGACAGCTGGTGTAGTCGACTATACGATGCGATTATGATTTGCCCTTTTAGCATACATGGAGGAGGCTGGTAATTTTTTTTTTTTCTTCACCCTGAACAGCAAAATCTAGTAGTGTGTGGCAAGCTTTATGACTTGCATTGCAATAATGTGCGATAAAACCTGCAATTTACTGTACACAGAAATCATGTTCAGAGCTATTCAAGAATTCCATGGCAGCCCCAACACACTACTACAGTAGTACACAAGATACCCACGCTGTAATGTGCCACCATCAGGAGCAGACTGACAATTTGGAAACACGGGCACTGCCTGAGGGCCTGGGGTCAGTAGGGGGCCCCATGAGAGGCCCCTGGTACCTTTTTTCATAGGCTTTTTTGAGTTTGGGCAAGGACACGGGCCCTATGATCCCCTATTGGCCGGGGGCCCCATGAGTTGTCAGTCCGCCCCTGGTCACCATGTGTTGTAGTGATGCTAAGGTACACTGGTCGCCCATTAACAATGAATAGGTGGTGTTCATGCAACACAAGGGGAATGCAAAGTCTGGTACAACTCTGCATAGAAACCAATCAGCTTCCAGGTTCTATTGCCAAACCTTAATTCAGGGGTCTCCAAACTTTCTAAACAAAGGGCCAGTTTACTGTCCTTCAGATTTTGAGGGGGCCAGACCTTGCCCATTGTAAGGGAGAGAAAATGCCCTTGTGGCAATAGTAAAAAAAATGCCTCTTCATTGGCATTAATGGGAACAATAAAGCCCCATCATTGTTGGCAGCTGGGAGGAATAGTGCCCCACCATTGGTGTCAGCGGAAGGAATAGTGCCCCATCATTGGTGTCAGCGGGAGGAATAGTGCCCCATCATTGGTGTCAGCGGAAGGAATAGTGCCCCATCGTTGGTGTCAGCAGGAGGAATAGTGCCCCATCATTAGTATTAGTGGGAGGAATAGTGCCCCATCATTGGTGTCAGTGGGAGGAACCGTGCCCCACCATTGGTGTCAGTGGGAGGAACTGTGCCCCATCATTGTTGTCAGCGGGTGGGAACCGTGTCCCATCATTGGTGTCAATGGGAGGAACAGTGTCCCATCATTGGTGTCAGCGGGAGGAACCGTGCCCCATCATTGGTGTCAGCGGGGAGGAACAGCGCGCCATCATTGGTATCAGCGGGAGGAACGTGCCTTATCATTGGTGTCAGCGGGAGGAACAGTGCGCCATCATTGGTATCAGTGGGAGGAATCGTGTCCCATCATTGGTGTCAGTGGGAGGAACTGTGCCCCACCATTGGTGTCAGTGGGAGGAACTGTGCCCCATCATTGGTGTCAATGGGAGGAACAGTGTCCCATCATTGGTGTCAGCGGGAGGAACCGTGCCCCATCATTGGTGTCAGCGGGAGGAACAGCGCGCCATCATTGGTATCAGCGGGAGGAACGTGCCTCATCATTGGTGTCAGCGGGGAGGAACAGTGCGCCATCATTGGTATCAGTGGGAGGAATCGTGTCCCATCATTGGTGTCAGTGGGAGGAACTGTGCCCCACCATTGGTGTCAGTGGGAGGAACTGTGCCCCACCATTGGTGTCAGTGGGAGGAACTGTGCCCCACCATTGGTGTCAGTGGGAGGAACAGTGCCCCACCGTTGGTGTCAGCGGGAGGAACCGTGCCCCACCATTGGTGTCAGCGGGAGGAACCGTGCCCCATCATTGGTGTCAGCGGGAGGAACCGTGCCCCACCATTGGTGTCAGCAGGAGGAACCGTGCCCCATCATTGTTGTCAGCGGGTGGAACCGTGTCCCATCATTGGTGTCAACGGGAGGAACAGTGTCCCATCATTGGTGTCAGCGGCAGGAACTGTGCCCCATCATTCGTATCAGCGGGAGGAACAGCGCGCCATCATTGGTATCAGTGGGAGGAATCGTGTCCCATCATTGGTGTCAGTGGGAGGAACCGTGCCTCATCATCGGTGTCAGCAGGAGGAACAGTGCGCCATCATTGGTATCAGTGGGAGGAATCGTGTCCCATCATTGGTGTCAGTGGGAGGAACTGTGCGCCATCATTGGTATCAGTGGGAGGAATCGTGTCCCATCATTGGTGTCAGCGGGAGGAACTGTGCCCCACCATTGGTGTCATTGGCAGGAACAGCGCGCCATCGTTGGTATCAGCGGGAGGAATCGTGTTCCATCATTGGTGTCAGCAGGAGGAATCGTGTTCCATCATTGGTGTCAGCAGGAGGAATCGTGTTCCATCATTGGTGTCAGCAGGAGGAATAGTACTCCTGGGCCAGAGGCCAGATAAAAGCAAGCAAAGGGCCACATCCAGCCCCTGGGCCGTGGTTCGGATACCACTGGCTTAATTGAACAAGCTGAAGTTTAGAAGCTGATTGGTTACCATGCACAGCTGCACCTGACTCTGAGTACTCCAGGTTAGGCTTGGTTCACATACTGTATATGCATTTTGTTTCATGCTTTCTCCAGTGCTGTTTGCAGTTTTGTGATTTTCTACACGTTTTTACTGTGTTTTGTTCAGCTCTTTCTTTCTTTTTTTTTTTTTTTTTTAAAGTGGAATTTTTTTGTTTGTTGCTGGGCAGACAGCAGATTCTCCATTGAACCATAGGAAACAATGTTAAGTGTACTGTGCTTCTGCAAAAAGCATTAAAAACTGTATCGGTGTGAACAGAGCCTTCGTAAATCTCCCCCAGTGTATGATCTGTTCCCAGTGCACCTCTGCCTATGACTACATCACAGACAGGACAGCAGAACTGGTTTGCCTTGGCACCTGCAGACTGCCAAAATCAATATAGTGGAGTCCAAGAAGAATAGCAGCCATGCACACATTTCCTCATCTCCTATTCTGAAGAAATGCCTTCAACTTTCAGCTGAAAATCTAATTTGTATTTTTAATTATAAAATGGGACGCCATGGATATGGATCTTTTATAAAATGGGATGCCATGGAGGAGGATCTTTTATAAAAAGGAGTTACTTTTTTATAATGTTAATCTAAACTGTATGAGTACATCATTGAAATGTTCTCAACACTCTCTAGATATAACAAATTGCTATGCAGTTTTAGTGTCCTGTTACATAGTCAGGACCAGTGTATGGTTAGTGGAAAGTTTTGGGAAAGAATAGGAGAACGTAACATATAGAAAGCCTCATTAGTGCCCCTAACAAGGCCAAAACGGCTTATTGCTGCAAACATTGCTCAGACATTTGCTGTGATTGGCCACTCAAAAATCATTTCTTTTATAAGGACAGAAAACATCCTTTAATAGGCAAGTTAAAATGCTACTAAACCCTGCATTCACTATATCTGGTCTCCCCGGACCCTGCATTCACTATATCCGGTTTCCCCGGACCCTGCATTCACTATATCCGGTCTCCCCGGACCCTGCATTCACTATATCCGGTCTCCCCGAGCCCTGCATTCACTATATCCGGTCTCCCAAGACCCTGCATTCACTATATCCGGTCTTCCCGGACCCTGCATTCACTATATCCGGTCTTCCCGGACCCTGCATTCACTATATCCGGTCTTCCCGGACCCTGCATTCACTATATCCGGTCTCCCCGGAACCTGCATTCACTGTATCCGGTCTCCTAGGACCCTGCATTCACTATATCCGGTCTCCTAGGACCCTGCATTCACTATATCCGGTCCTCCCCGGACCCTGCATTCACTATATATCTGGTCTCCCCGGACCCCGCATTCACTATATCTGGTCTCCCCGGACCCCGCATTCACTATATCCGGTTCTCCCCGGGCCCCGCATTCACTATATCCGGTCTCCCCCGGACCCCGCATTCACTATATCCGGTCTCCCCGGACCCCGCATTCACTATATCCGGTCTCCCCGGACCCCGCATTCACTCTATCCGGTCTCCCCGGACCCCGCATTCACTATATCTGGTCTCCCCGGACCCCGCATTCACTATATCTGGTCTCCCCGGACCCCGCATTCACTATATCTGGTCTCCCCGGACCCCGCATTCATTATATCTGGTCTCCCCGGACCCCGCATTCACTATATCCGGTCTCCCCGGGCCCCGCATTCACTATATCCGGTCTCCCCGGGCCCTGCATTCACTATATCCGGTCTCCCCGGACCCTGCATGCACTATATCCGATCTCCCCGGACGCTGCAATCACTATATCTGGTCTCCCAGGACCCTGCATTCACTATATCCGGTCTCCCAGGACGCTGCATTCACTACATCCGGTCTCCCCGGACCCTGCATTCACTATATCCGGTCTCCCCGGGCCCTGCATTCACTATATATGGTCTCCCCGGACCCTGCATTCACTATATCTGGTCTCCCCCGGACCCTGCATTCACTATATATGGTCTCCCCGGACCCTGCATTCACTATATCTGGTCTCCCCAGCCACTAAATTCACTATATCCGGTCTCCCCGGACCCTGCATTCACTATATCTGGTCTCCGACAGTACACACAACATGGAAATGCAATTATTTTAGTGAATATAAACTGCTAAATACCTTTTCTCATCAACAGTTAGAGCAGTCTTGTGACTTCAGCAGAGCACTGGTTAAAACGTGTAGGAGGAGTTTTCTTTCTGCTCTAGGAGGATGCAGAACCCCTGACAGTGCTAATTGGTCCTGTGCTGATCACATGCACTCTCCCAAGACAAAAAAAACCCTCTCTCGCAATAAACACTAAACTGAGCATGTGCATGTGACTGCAGCTGTATCAGGTGGTCATTTGAACAAGAGGAGGGGCAGAGAAGTCAGGATCAAAGTCAGCCTTTTTACACAATGCAGAGGATTAACCCCTTAGGTTCCACAGTGAGTATAACAAGCATGCTTTACTGCATATACAGACTGATTTTACAGTTGTGGGTTTAGTAACAATTGAATAGGTTTAAAGACTAATTCCAGGAATTAGTCAAAATACACCCTTGCAGTGGGGCCCTATGCACTGGAAGGATTAACCGCTTTTCCGCCGCCCTATAGTAGAACTACTGCCAGGGCAGTAGGGCTGCGCAAAATCATGTATATATACATGATTTGCATTGCCGGGTAAGGGGCACGCATGCTCCGCCATTGGCAGCTACGGATGTCAATCACCGGGTCCCAGCCGGAGATTCACCGCCGGCACCCAGCGATCGCCGTGTAGAAGTGACAGGGGAGACATCTATGTGTAAACACAAGGTCTCTCTCCTGCCAGCAAGGCCATGCTGCTGTGTATTTCTCTGCTTCAAGGGTATGTGTCTTTGTTGCACCCAGAGTTGGGCTTACAATGATCAGACTGCAGCATTATGTAGCAGATCCCAACACAGCATGCTGCAGCAGGGGCTGATCTGTGTCTGACATTTGTGAACATAAACGACCCAGGCATTAGTATTTACATGATTGTGTCAGTTCTGCGCCAGCATCTCCGTGCAAGAAGTGGATGGTCACCCATGGATGATACCTGAATAAAGATGGCTCTGTACTTCCGGAGAGAAAATCAAATAAAGGTATGTCAGGGGGGGGGGAGTACAGGGATCTTCTATGAGAGATAATATAGCTAAGAAGTGTTACACGTCCACATTACTTTGCATAGACGCAAGCAAATTATAAAAACTAGGCCACTTTATATGATAATGAATATAATTGTTCTGGCACATATTTATCGCACATGTAATCAAGGACACACACACGTGGCACAATGCATTCTCCAAACAGAGAGCAAAACAGGAGCTGTTTGCCTTGGCAGCTGCAGACTCCCAAAACAAATACAATTGTATGCGCAACATCCCCTGGTTCAGGTAGGTTTGTTGCAAACGCAGAATTCCTGCATTCAGAGCATTTGTCTCTCGCGCATACAGGCTAAATGTGAGTGCCGCTCAGTACAGCGTCCAGCCGCGTATTTCAGCCGGTCATGGCAGGATGCTGACAGAGGGACTGGATGGTGTCCCTGTATCTCTGGACGACCTCGAGATGTCACACTGACAGGCCAAACCGTACAAATGCATGGAGGGTAATGGTGGATATACACACTGATTTTATTATCTCAGCAATGTGCGATTTGATCAAAACTATCAAACTAAAAGTATATATCCCAGCGCCAAAAAAAGAAAGAAAAAACTATATGATTATGCAGCTGTGCACCAGTAAAAAACACCAATAATAAACAACACAAAAACAGTGCAAAATCTAAAATTAAAATAACACAAATAAACACTACATTTATAATAAGTGTCCTTGAAAAAATAATATATATATATATAAGTCCTTATTCCCATCAAAACCAATAAAAAAATCAAAAATCTTCCAAATGTGCTTCCACCTATCCACCACGTGAGAAATAATGTTGACCGCACTCACCAGATGGAGGTGAGTAGTGAGCCTTATAGGATATAAGGGATCCTATAACCCCTCCAAAGGAACTCAAATCATCTCCTTCACCCTGCTATGGTATAGCACTCATCTCCACTCTATTTCTCCATGGATTCCTCAATGGTGTGCAGAGAAAAAAAACTACATAGTGTAATACTGCCACTCCATATAGAATATAAAGATAGAATAAGGCCAATCACATGTTTAAATAGAATTAAAAGCCTTGTTTAATAGCCTCAACGGCTTCCAGATAAGCAATTTCCAGAATGTAGATATAGGGATCTCACGCTTATATAGTCACTGCAGAGGATGAACAGCCTTCCACCTCCAAGATGGCCGCTTGAACCGCATAAGCCGGCGTGCGTTCCAAACACCGGAAGTGACGTTACCATAATGACGGCGGACCGGAAGTGCGTCAACACATTTCGCCCCACCCACAGGGCGTTCTCAAGACAGTCTTATTCTATCTTTATATTCTATATTCTTCTTCATTTGTCTCATAGTAAGGGGTGACACCTTCTTCATTTGTCTCATAGTAAGGGGTGACACCTTCTTCATTTGTCTCATAGTAAGGGGTAACACCTTCTTCATTTGTCTCATAGTAAGGGGTGCCCCCCTTCTTCATTTGTTTCATAGTAAGGGGTAATCACCTTCTTCATTGTGTCTCATAGTAAGGGGTGCCCCCCTTCTTCATTTGTCTCATAGTAAGGGGGACACCTTCTTCATTTGTCTCATAGTAAGGGGTGACACCTTCTTCATTTGTCTCATAGTAAGGGGTGACACCTTCTTCATTTGTCTCATAGTAAGGGGTGACACCTTCTTCATTTGTCTCATAGTAAGGGGTGCCCCCCTTCTTCATTTGTCTCATAGTAAGGGGGGGTGACCCCCCTTCTCTGTGTAATAGTAAGGGGTGAAACCTTCTTCATTTGTAAAGGGGTCATAGTAAGGGATGACCCCCTTCTCTGTCTCAGTAAGGGGTGACACCTTCTTCATTTGTCTCATAGTAAAGGGGTGACCCCCCTTCTCTGTCTCATAGTAAGGGGTGACACCTTCTTCATTTGTCTCATAGTAAGGGGTGTCCCCCTTCTCTGTCTCAGTAAGGGGTGACACCTTCTTCATTTGTCTCATAGTAATGGGTCAAACCTTCTGTAAAGGGGTCAGGGTCCCATGGTAAGGGGTACACCCTTCTTCTTTATTTGTCCCATGGTAAGGGGGGCAGTGTAATGTAAAGGGGTCAGAGGTGCGGGGGTGTGTAATGTAAAGGGGTCAGAGGTGCGGGGGGGGGGTGTAATGTAAAGGGGTCAGAGGTGCAGGGGGGGGGCGGGGGGGGCGGTGTAATGTAAAGGGGTCAGAGGTGCGAGGGGGTGTAATGTAAAGGGGTCAGAGGTGCGGGGGGGCGGTGTAATGTAAGGGGTCAGAAGGGTCGGTGTAAGTAAAGGTGTCAGAGGTGCGGGGGGGGCGGTGTAATGTAGAAGGGGTCAGAAGTGTGGGGTCGGTGTAATGTAAAGGGGTCAGAGGTGCGGGGGGGGGGCAGTGTAATGTAAAGGGGTCAGGAGTGTGGGGGGGTGTAATGTAAATAATGTAATGTAAAGGGGATTTCCTGCATTTTACCCAAAGTTATAGCTGCAGTCTTATAGATTTCTATTAGGTTGCACATTTTTTTTCTGCATTTTCTGAAAGCACACCAAAAGTCCCTTGTGCTGCATCTTTGGCGCACTTTCAGAAAACCGGAAATAAATATCTGGGGGGGGGTGACTTCATATTTCACCGCACCAGGTGACACCACCCCCAGTGACACCACTGTTATTACATGAAATCCTTGCTTGTGCAATAATCAAGGAAAGTTTTGTTACGAAAAGGTTTCATGTTGTAGATCAGGTCTGACCCAAGACGTATTTACTTGGCTGTTATCAGCTATGTAATTGTACATATCAAATGTGAGTTTTTGTGTTTATATTGATCATGTAGTGGCTTGTTTTCCAAGATAATGAGATGCTATCATATTGCAATGTCTGCCTTGATTTGCAGGTAGGTTATGGTGTCACACCTGGTAAACTGTGTCCTATGTGACTACCCCATCTCCAATAACCCTCAGGTGGCAGGAACTATGGCTCTGTCTACTGTGTCAATCTGCCAATTATTGTCCTGCAGGCAGTAGAGTTAGTGAATACCATGGCAGGGCCTTGCAAATGTCTTCATTTTCCCATGTTGCTAAAATGGGAGAAAAAAGGGAAATCTTCCAATGGGGACACTTGTTTTAGTGACAAACGTTTTAACAGTTGATCCAGAGGAAGGTAAAAAACCTTTGAAGAATGTCCAATTTGCTCCACCAGGGGAAAAGAAAATTCTTTCGTATCCCTAAGGCAGGGGTCTCCAAACTTTCTAAACAAAGGGCCAGCTTACTGTCCTTCAGATATTAGGGGGCCGGAATATGGCTGTTGGGAGTAGAAAAGGTCCTGACATCAGTGGAAATAGACAACGCTCCATATTTTGTGTCAGTGGGAGAAATTGGACCCCATTTTTGGGGTCATTGGGAGGAATTGCACCCCATCATTGGTATTGTTGGCATCATGGGGAGGAATAGTCCCCATCGTTGGGTGTTATTGAGAGGAATTGTGCCCCTTCATTGGGAGGAACTATACCACTTCATTGGTGTTAGTGGGTGAAATTACGCTCCATTGTTGGTATCAGTGGATTAAATTGTGCTCAAAGGGCAGGATAAAAGAAAGCAAAGGCCCACATCTGGCCCCCAGGCCGCAGTTTGGAGACCACTGCCCTAAGGCAATCAGACATTCCATATATATATATCAGTGAGGAACAGAAGTATTTGAACACCCTGCGATTTTGCAAGTTCTCCCACTTAGAAATCATGGAGGGGTCCGAAAAATTGTTCATTCCCATTGTAGACAGTGCATCAGGAAATCACATTGTATGATTTTTAAAGAATTTATTTGTCTTGCACTGCTGAACATATAGTCAGGTCCATAAATATTGGGACATGGACACAATTCTAAAATTTTTGGCTCTATACACCACCACAATGGATTTAAAATGAAAGGAACAAGATGTGCTTTAACGGCAGACTGTCAGCTTTAATTTGAGGGTATTTACATCCAAATCAGGTGAACAATGTAGGAATTACAACAGTTTGCATATGTGCCTCCCACTTGTTAAGGGACCAAAAGTAATGGGACAATTGGCTTCTCAGCTGTTCCATGGCCAGGTGTGTTATTCCCTCATTATCCCAATTACAATGAGCAGATAAAAGGTCCAGAGTTCATTTCAAGTGTGCTATTTGCATTTGGGGCACTATTCCTCTCACTGAGACCAACAGTGGAGCAGCTCTTCTTCCATTGAAACCAATGATAGTGCACTATTCTTTTCACTAATACCAATGATGGGACACTACTCCTACTGGCCATCAAGCCTGAGGCTATGTTTATTCTCACTGATGCTGGGGCCAAGACATTTTCTATCCTCACTGGCCCTAATCCGGCCCCTGAAGTCTGAAGGACAGTATACTGGCCCTTTTTGTTTGAAACGTTTGGAGACCCCTGCTCTACAGGATAGAAAAGGTCCCCTTCTCTAGTGAGTGATCCCAAGTAAGTGCTTAAAGACCGTCCAAGTGAAAGGAAAATCATATTGAGCAAAGTGTCTCTCTGACCTCTTGATATAAGAGAGTGAAAGATGGTTGTTATATGCACTTTATAAGGAGGATTTGTACATACAGTTGTGTTCAAAATAATAGCAGTCAGACATCACTAACCGGATCAATCACTGTTTTTGGTAGAAATGATATTTCTACATGGCAAATAATTTCCTTGCAGGTGTAGTAGAGTAATAGAAATCCAACAGACCCAACAGTCATGACATGCATGCTGCTGATTCTGTGTAATTGAATCACTAATTGAAAGGGGCGTGTTCAAAATAATAGCAGTGTGGAGTTCTATTAGTGAGGTCATTCATTCTTTGAAAAACAGGTGGCAATTATTGCCCTTATTTAAGGAAAGGCAGCAAATATTGTACATGCTGGTTACAGTGCATTTCTCTCTGAAATTCTGAGGAAAATGGGTTGTTCCAGACATTGTTCAGAAGAACAGCGTACCTTGATTAAAAAGTTGATTGGAGAGGGAAAACATATAAAGAAGTGCAGAAAATGATAGGCTGCTCAGCTAAAATGATCGCAAATGCTTTAAAATGGCAACCAAAACCTGAAAGATGTGGAAGAAAACGAAAAAAACTACCATTGGAATGGATAGAAGAATAGCCAAAATGGTGCGGACTCAGCCAACAATCAGCTCCAGGAAGATGAAAGAAGGTGTAAAGTTCCCTGTGAGGACTGTTACAATTAGAAGATGCCTATGTGAAGCCAAGCTATCTGCAAGAAGCCCCCGCAAAGTCCCACTGTTGAAAAAAAGACGTGCTGAAGAGGTTACAATTTGCCAAAGAGCACATTGACTGGCCTAAAGAGAAATGGCGCAACATTTTGTGGACTGATGAAAGTAAGATTGTTCTTTTTGGGTCTAGTGGCCGGAGACAGTTTGTCAGACGACCCCCAAACACTGAATTCAAGCCACAGTACACTGTGAAGATAGTGAAGCATGGTGGTGCAAGCATCATGATATGGGGATGTTTCTCATACTACGGTGTTGGGCCTATTTATCGCATACCAGGGATCATGGATCAGTTTGAATACATCAGAATACTTGAAGAGGTCATGCTGCCTTATGCTGAAGAGGAAATGCCTTTGAAATGGGTGTTCCAACAAGACAACGACCCCAAACACACCAGTAAACGTGCAACATCTTGGTTCCAGACCAACAAGATTGACGTTATGGAGTGGCCAGGCCAATCCCCGGATCTTAATCCAATAGAAAACTTGTGGGGTGACATCAAAAATGCAGTTTCTGAGGCAAAACCAAGAAATAGAGAAGAACTGTGGAATGTAGTCCAGTCATCCTGGGCTGGAATACCTGATCACAGGGGCCAGAAGTTGGGTGACTCCATGCAACACAGATGTACAGCAGTTCTCAGAAACAGTGCGACTACAACCAAATATTCAATAAGTGATTCAAAGGAAAGCAAAATCTTCAAACATTTTTCAGTTTATATAGTGAATGTTTGAGTTTGTAAAAAGAATTGCTATTTTTTTGAACAGTCTAATATTCACTTTTCTTCATTTTTTTAGAAGAATAACACAAAATTGATATATTTTCTCTTCATGTTTTGATTTGGAATAGAATGTGTCGTGTTCCCAATGCATTTGTGAGTATGGAAATAAAAGCTATTAGAAGGATTTTGAGCTTTATTCACTTTTTTCACTATTTTGAACAAAACTGTATGTGCTATGGACAGTGTTAAAAACTTCCGCATTGCATAACATGAGTATTGCAGTGTTTGTTAAAGTTTATTCTAGTATATATTGCTTAGTGATTTATTTTAGTGCAGCAAATTTTATTTCATAAGAAAAATTCTAGTTTCTTAGTTGTCTTTTGGCTTTATTCCTTTCTTTGTTACTGACCTGACCAAGATTGCAAGGCAAAACACCTGATCTGCATGTTTGTTTCAGGTCAGTCACCAAAGCATTGAATTCTTGGAATGGATGTCAGAGGTTGAACTGCAGCTTCAGGAGACGACCTCTATATTCTTACAACAGGTTTCCTGGAAAGAAGTATTCCTCAGTTTATCCAGGCATACGGAAACATGTTGTACTTCTCCCAGAGTGCACACTGAGCTGAGCGATAGTTCTTCACCACAGACAGTGACGTGGACAATATCGCTGTCCTATAGGGGTACTCTGGCCATTCAACTGGCATTCGTCCTATAAAAAAAAATCAGAATATATGAAAGCTGATCAGTACCCTCCCAAGACACCAGTCCTCAATCTCCTGAGAGCTACTGCATATCTATCAACATTTTGGAGTTAAGGACAATACCCGCAGAAATAAAGGGTTTAGGTAGGCAGCTATCATGTTTTTGTCTGTATGATCCATTTCTGCATCCTAAAGTACACTGAAAGCATTTGAGGGTTCAAATGCACAGTTTGTGGTCATACTAGGACAAAATTTAGCATGGATATCAGGTTTTTTGTTTTTTGTTTTTTTTTTTTCCCCCTCAGAGGTCAGATTCAGATTTGAGTGTTTTTGTGGGTACAGAACTATCACCCTAGCCAGTGCCTCAGTGTTAAGCCAAAGGTATAGTAGATCCCAAATTCATCAGAGATGATTAGTACAACAGGTTGGAGGTGTGGCAATAGAGAATAATGTAAATTTTGATGCCAAAACAGGTTTTAATATTTTAACCAGAGTAGGGACAGGTTAGTGTTGTTTTTTTTTTCTCTATTGGGTGCTGTCTTTGCCCATTGGAAATATTGGGAAAGTGTGATTGGGGCTCTATTGTCCTCCTGTCCTGGGGGCAAAAAAGGAAGTAGGTTGTGATATATTGTTTGAAGAACTTTGTAATGAGATAGGGGGTTAGAGCATGGGATACTCCAAAATGACTAGCAGGTAGCTAGAAGAGGACAATCTTCTCCTTGAGCACTATTGATATAGGACAGTCGTAGGCTACACATCTGAGGACCATGAGGCCAGTTTCTTGGCACCTGATTACCCTGCACAATAGCACAGCTATTGGTATCCAGTGCAACCTTAAGAACACAGTATAGGAGGGCGCTATTCTCTATGCTCACGCATTAGAATCTTGCTGAGGACAGGGGAAAAGCCAGTATCTGAGACCCTATGAGAGCCTTCTCTGTTTTAAGCAACCTCTGGCACTTACATCCCCAAAGAGCACGCAGTCACATGGAATCAGTTCAAGGACACTACTCGCAAGACCCCAAGACCGCTGCCAGGTTCCTCCAAACACCTCCCAGTGAGTCAGGTGATTCTTTTCCAAACTGAAGTGTTTGGAAGTGTTACTAAACCCACAACAGTAAAATCAGTCTGTACGTATGCGGTACAGCATGTTTGATTTACTCACTGTGGAACCTAAGAGGTTAATCCTCTACTTTGTGTAAAAATGCTGTTTGATCCTGACTTTTCTGAACCTCCCCTTCTTCCAGTTTTATCTCCTGATAAGACATATCGTGTGGAGATACTCTGCACATGCTCAGTTTGGTGTGTATTGCTAGAGAGGTGTTTTTTGTTTATTTTGTTTTTTTCCTTGGGAGATTTCATGAGATTTCAGCACTGTCCAGGCAGAGGTCAGTGGTTCTGCATCCTCCTAGAGCAGAAAGAGAGAGAAAGTTCCTCCTACAAGCTTTAATCAGTGCTTTACTGGACACTGATAGAAGTCACAAGACTGCTCTAACTGCTGATGAGAAAAGATATTCAGCAGTTTATATTTACTAAAATAATTGCATTTCCATGTTCTCTGTACTGTGGGAGACCAGATATAGTGAATGAAAGGTCCTGGGCTTAGTAACACTTTAAGCTAGCTTCAGATCGCTCCCAGGTCTCAGCTCTGCTACCTTGACACCTTGCAGATCAGCACACGGCCCATAGGTTGCCTCAGCAGCAATAACTGCCCTGAAGCTTGGATCTCATCTTGGAAGGACCCCTGCTCCATGGCTCCAGACTATGTATAAGCCCTCCTAGCCACCATCTGGACAGAGCAGAACAAACAATCACTGGTCCATTCACTACAATGAAACAAAAAAAATGGGGTTTTCCTAGCAGCCTACCTAGGGTCCCACAAGAGTAATGACATGAGAAATAATTCAATACATGTAAATGCATATCAGATAACAAGTAGATATGATGAAACTAAGACTCTAGGGATCAAGGTTCAACTTTAATCTTAAGTATAGATGCTCACTCCAACTGTATTGCTTATTTTTCCATAAATCTCGAGGGGTGGGGGGTTGGGGGAGGTCAGGGGATGTAGGGTCAGACTGGGGAATAGAACTGGAAGAGTGTTCAAAGGTAGGTATGAGTAGGATAATGCAAATATGAGTCAGGGGAAAGGTTGTGGAGGTAAAATGGGCAATCCTAGTAAAAAGAAGGGGGAAGAAATCACATAGCCCCCCCCCCCCCACCAAAAAAGGGTGGGAAGGGGAGTGCAGAATAAGTCATAAAGGCTGGGTTTGGAAGTAGCCTCATTTATTCCTGTCCCACAAGGATGTGCTTGCTCTCTTAGTACATGAACTGGAGGCAATAAAAGGTCATATGAAAAATAGCTGACCTTTTAGCCATAGATGGATTGAGGCAGGGGCTTCTGTCCAGCAGGAATAAAGGCCTTGACTGCATTCAAGAGATGCCTCAGAATCCATTTTCTATATATTTTGGCTGGGATTTGGTGATTATGAAGCAAAAAAAAGGAAGGTTCCAGAGGGACGTCAAAATCCATAAAATGTTGCCTAGCACCCCATTTTGCCTTATTTTGTCTGGGGAAATGAAGCATAAAACTTTAACAACAAGTCGGCACATAGCTGAACGGGCGCTGGAAATGGGGAGACAATACATGTGGACCACCTCGTGACAGAAGATGACAACCCTCTTGATCATTTCTTGAAAACTTAGGCATCTTAGACAATATTTAAATCATCCTTCATTCTCCAACCTATTCTGTCTTAATTTTCCAATATCTAGGCTTGAAACATAACCTGGCGTAGGTGACTCCTTCCTCCCAACCTACCTCCAAATTCCTTCCTCTACATAGTTACATAGTTAGTCTGGCTGAAAAAAGACAGAAGTCCATCCAGTTCACCATTAAAATAAAATGTAAAAAAAAGTTATAATCCTAAACCCACAGTTTGATCCAGACGAAGGCAAAAAAACCCAGCAAAGAGTGATCCAATTTGCTCCTGCAGGGAAAAACCATTCCTTCCTAATCCCCCGAGAGGCAATCGGATATTCCCTAGATCAAGTTTACCTATAAATGTTCGTATCCAGTTATATTCTGTGTATCCAAGAAACAATCCAGGCCTTTTTTAAAGCAATCCACTGAGCTGGCCAGAACCAACTCTTGAGGGAGTCTATTCCACATTTTCACAGCTCTCACTGTGAAGAAACCTTTCCGTGTTTGGAGATTACATTTCTTTTCCTCCAGATGTAAATAGCGCCCCCTTGTCCTCTGTGATGACCTCAGGGTGAATAGCTCTACACCGAGTTCACTATATGAACCACTGATGTATTTATACATGGTGATCATATCCCCCCTTATGTATTTATACATGGTGATCATATCCCCCCCCTTATGTATTATACATGGAGATCATATCCCCCCTTATGTATTATACATGGAGATCATATCCCCCCTTATGTATTATACATGGAGATCATATCCCCCCTTATGTATTATACATGGAGATCATATCCCCCCTTATGTATTATACATGGAGATCATATCCCCCCTTATGTATTATACATGGAGATCATATCCCCCTTATGTATTATACATGGAGATCATATCCCCCTTATGTATTATACATGGAGATCATATCCCCCCTTATGTATCATACATGGAGATCATATCCCCCTTATGTATCATACATGGAGATCATATCCCCCCTTATGTATTATACATGGAGATCATATCCCCCCTTATGTATTATACATGGTGATCATATCCCCCCTTATGTATTATACATGGAGATCATATCCCCCCTTATGTATTATACATGGTGATCATATCCCCCCCTTATGTATTATACATGGTGATCATATCCCCCCTTATGTATTATACATGGTGATCATATCCCCCTTATGTATGATACATGGTGATCAAAACCCCCCCTTATGTATTATACATGGAGATCATATTCCCCCCTTATGTATTATACATGGTGATCATATCACCCCTTATGTATTATACATGGAGATCATATCCCCCCTTATGTATTATACATGGAGATCATATCCCCCTTATGTATTATACATGGTGATCATATCACCCCTTATGTATTATACATGGAGATCATATCCCCCTTATGTATTATACATGGAGATCATATCCCCCCTTATGTATTATACATGGAGATCATATCCCCCCTTATGTATTATACATGGAGATCATATCCCACTTATGTATTATACATGGAGATCATATCCCCCCCTTATGTATTATACATGGAGATCATATCCACCCTTTACAGTGGGGATCATATCCCCCTTATGTATTATACATGGAGATCATATCCCCCCTTATGTATTATACATGGTGATCATATCCCCCCTTATGTATTATACATGGAGATCATATCCCCCCCTTATGTATTATACATGGAGATCATATCCCCCTTATGTATTATACAGTTGCAAGAAAAAGTATGTGAACCCTTTGGGATTACGTGGAGTTTTGCATGAATTGGGCATAAAATGTGCTCTGAACGTCATCTAAGTCACAACAATAGAAGAACACAGTCTGCTGAACATAATACTATACAAACATTAGATGTTGCCATGGTTTAATTGCACATAACATGTAAACATTCACAGTGCAGGGAGGAAAAAGTATGTGAGGCCCTAGCTTAATGACTTCTCCCAGAGCTAATTGGAGCCAGGAGTGAGCCAACCTTGACTCCAATCAGTGTGATGATATTGGATGTGTTGCTGACAGCTGTCCTGCCCTTTAAAAACACACACCTGTTTTGGGTTTACTGGTTTCAAGAAGCACTGTCTGATGTGAACCACGCCTCGCAGAAAAGAGCTCTCAGAAGACCTACGATCAAGAATTGTTGACTCACATGAAGCTTGAAAGGGTTACAAAAATATCTCCAAAAGCCTGGATGTTCATGTGTCCACGGTAAGACAGACTGTCTACAAATGGAGAAAGTTTAGCACTGTTGCTACTCTCCCTAGGCGTGGCCGTCCTGTAATAATGACTGCAAGAGTGCAGCGCAGAATGCTGCATGAGGTAAAGAAGAATCCCAGAGTGTCAGCTAAAGACCTACAGAAATCTCTGGCACATGCTAACATTTTTTTGACAACAATAAGCAAAACATTAAACAAGAATAGAGTACATGGGAGGACACCACGGAGGAAGCCATTGCTGTCCAAAAAGAATATTGCAGCACGTTTGAAGTTTGCAAAAGAGCACCTGGATGTTCCACAGCACTACTGGCAAAATATACTGTGGACAGATGAAACCAAGATTGAGTTGTTTGGGAAGAACACACAACACTATGTGGCACAGCACACCAAACATCTAAGGCACAGCACACCAACATCAAAACCTCATCCCCACTGTAAAACATGGCGGAGGGAGCATCATGGTTTGGGGCTGCTTTGCTGCCTCAGGGCCTGGACGGATTGTTGTCATTGATGGGAAAATGAATTCCAGAGTTTATCAAGACATTTTGCAGGAAAACGTACGTCCATCTGTCCGCCAACTGAAGCTCCGCAGAGGATGGGTGATGCAACAGGACAATGACCCAAAGCATACAAGTAATTCAACAAAACAATGGCTGCAACAGCACAGAATATGCCTTCTGGAGTGGCCCAGTCAGAGTCCTGACCTCAACCTGATTGAAATGCTGTGGCATGACCTTAAGAGAGAGATTCACACCAGACATCCCAAGAATATTGCTATACTGAAACAGTTTTGTGAAGAAGAGTGGTCCAAAATTACTCCAGATCGTTGTGCAGGTCTGATCTGCAACTACAGGAAACGTTTGGTTGAGGTTATTGCTGCCAAAGGAGGGTCAACCAGTTATTAAGTCCAAAGGTTCCCATACTTTTTCCTCCCTGCACTGTGAATGTTTACATGTTATGTGCAATTAAACCATGGCAACATCAAATGTTTGTGTAGTATTATGTTCAGCAGACTGTGTTCTTCTATTGTTGTGACTTAGATGACGTTCAGAGTACATTTTATGCCCAATTCATGCAAAACTCCACGTAGTCCCAAGGGGTTCACATACTTTTTCTTGCAACTGTACATGGAGATCATATCCCCCCTTATGTATTATACATGGAGATCATATCCCTCCTCATGTATTATACATGGTGATCATATCCCCCCTTATGTATTATACATGGAGATCATATCCCCCCTTATGTATTATACATGGAGATCATATCCCCCCCTTATGTATTATACATGGTGATCATATCCCCCCTTATGTATTATACATGGAGATCATATCCCCCCTTTATGTATTATACATGGAGATCATATCCCCCCTTATGTATTATACATGGAGATCATATCCTTCCTTATGTATTATACATGGAGATCATATCCCCCTTATGTATTATACATGGAGATCATATCCCCCCTTATGTATTATACATGGAGATCATATCCCCCTTATGTATTATACATGGTGATCATATCCCCCCTTATGTATTATACATGGAGATCATATCCCCCTTATGTATTATACATGGTGATCATATCCCCCTTATGTATTATACATGGAGATCATATCCCCCCTTATGTATTATACATGGAGATCATATCCCCCCTTATGTATTATACATGGAGATCATATCCCCCCTTATGTATTATACATGGAGATCATATCCCCCCTTATGTATTATACATGGAGATCATATCCCCCCTTATGTATTATACATGGAGATCATATCCCCCTTATGTATTATACATGTTGATCATATCCCCCCCTTATGTATTATACATGGAGATCATATCCCCCCTTATGTATTATACATGGAGATCATACCCCCCCCTTATGTATTATACATGGAGATCATATCCCCCCTTATGTATTATACATGGTGATCATATCCCCCCTTATGTATTATACATGGTGATCATATCCCCCTTATGTATTATACATGGTGATCATATCCCCCCTTATGTATTATACATGGAGATCATTTTCCCCCCTTATGTATTATACATGGAGATCATATCCCCTTATGTATTATACATGGAGATCATATCCCCCCTTATGTATTATACATGGAGATCATATCCCCCCTTATGTATTATACATGGTGATCATATCCCCCCTTATGTATTATACATGGAAATCATATCCCCCCTTAATCTCCTCTTCTCCAGAGAGAATAAATTCAGTTCCTCTAATCTTAACCCTCCATGCCTCTTATCAGTTTGGTTGCCCTTCTCTGTACTTTCTCCAGTTCCCCTTTTTGTGAATTAGTGCCCAAAACTGAACTGCATATTCTTCCCCTCCCCTCCCCTTCCCTATCCCCTTTTACCTTCTACATATCTGCCCTTCTAATTTTACTACAAAGCATTTCATCTTCTGCTCATACACAGAGAGGGTTTTCTTCAGAACACCTTCAGGCCAACTGCCATAGGTGTGTGATTCTTTTTATTTGTATATTTGCTATTGACTATTAATGGCAATAAGTTGATGCACACTATTGGATTTTTCTTTACTTTTATTGTGAGTTTAATCTAAAAACGCTAATAAACATTATGCAAAAAATTCAGCTACCATAGCTTCCATGATTCTACCCCATCAGGTTCCTTTTTAATTTCACTTTTCAAAAACATTCTTGAATTATTTAGCCCTTCCTTCTTTAATCTGCCAAAAGTGTTATTCCAGTGTGACATCATTGGGAAAAACAGAATCTAAAGTCGTACCCATTTTCAAAAGCCACAGCTTGTGAAAAGCCAAACGCAGCAAATCTCTATTCTCAAATGTAAGCTCTAACACGCAGGGCCCT